>JAKSZT010053884.1:580715-684454 GCA_026826555.1 Tolypeutes matacus
GCTCACATGCCCCTCGGGCCCTGCCCACTAGGGTTTGGGGAGCAGGCTGGGGAGTGCCCCCCACCCCCAGCCTGGGGGCTCGACTCACCTTCTTGGCACATGGGCCCCGTGTGGCCGTCCACGCAGCGGCACTGCCCAGTGATGGGGTCGCAGTTGGCCCCATCCCCACAGTCACAGCGCAGGGCACAGCCCGGCCCGAAGTGGCCCCCTCTGCAGTCTGCGGGTTCAGGGCGGGCGCACAGGCTGAGAGCAGGGTCCTCCCCCCGGGCCTCACGCACGGGCAGGACGCTGAGGCGCTCCGTCGGGGGCAGGGGGCAGGAGCCGGGGTCTCCGGCCCATGCTGCCCCCAGAAGGCTGGCGGCCTGCCCTGCCGTCCTCTGTGCCCCGGGCTGGCGAAGGGGGCACCAGCGGACAGAAGTGCCCAGTTTTTCCCTGGGCCAGGCAGGCAAAGGGCCCCTCGACCCTCAGGAGGGTACTCCTCTACCCCGTGGAGACCCCAGCCCCGAGGGCCGGCGTCCAAGGCTGGCCTCTTCCCCCCGACTGGGCCTCCTTCTGGGCTGTGGCTGTGCCCCAGGGAGGGGCCACCTCGGCCTGAGGGAGGCAGGAAGGTGGGCTTTGGGCAGCGTGAGCAGGAGCTCCGGACAGCCAAGGCCTGAGCAGCTGCCCATCGGCCTCACGGCCAGAGGGGAGACAGGCGGGGTGGGGGCTCCCGAGGGCAGTGTCCAGGCAGCAGGCAAGGTCCCACCCGGGGGTGCCGAGTAGTGCTCAAGCCCCGCCCGTGCCCTCCTGAGCGGGACCCCAGACTCACCAAGGTCACATGTGGCTCCTGTGCGCCCCGGGGGACAGAGGCACAGGCCGGAGATGGGGTCACAGGGCGCATCCCCCTCACACTCACACCGCTGGCGGCAGCCGTCCCCGAACGTGCCCGGCTCACACCCTGGTGGGAGGCAGTGGCCTCGGTCCCCTCCTGCACCCACGGGCAGGGCGCAGGGCGGGCAGGGGCAGGGGCTGGCACTCACCCTGCTCGCAGAGCTGGCCGCGGAAGCCGCGGGGACACAGGCACTGGCCGGTGACAGGGTGGCAGGGGGCTCCCTGCTGGCACTTGCACGCCTCCTGGCAGCCGGCCCCGTGGAAGCCGGGGGGGCAGGCTGCGGGGGGGACCCTGTTAGGGCAGCCGAGGGAGGGGCGCAGGCACCCCAGCCCTGGCTCCACCATCCCCGCTGAGCGGCCGGGCCAGGGGCTCGGGCAGAGAGCGGACACAGGCCCCGGCCTCCCGCTCTGTGCCTCAGTCTCCCGGGCTGCAAACCGAGGCCAGGCCTCGGCTCTGGCCGCCCCAGCCCCAGCGGCCCCTGCCCGGCCGGGGGTCCCGGCCAGAACTCACGGTGTTGGCAGGCCTGGCCATAGAAGCCAGGGCCGCAGCGGCAGGCGCCCGTGGTTGGCTCGCAGTGGCCGTGGTTCAGGCACAGGCATTCCAGGAGGCAGGTGGCCCCGTAGCGCCCGGGCGGGCAGGCTGGGCACAGCGGGCAGGTGAGCCCCTCTGGGGCGGGCCAGGGGCTCCCAGCACACCAAGGCCCCTCCGTCCCTCCGGCGCCCGCAGGGACGTGGCCTCGGCACTCACCCAGCTCGCAGTGCGGCCCCATCCAGCCCAGGCCGCAGGAGCAGCTGCCGTTGGCCGCGTGGCACAGGCCCCCGTTCCTGCAGGAGCACGTGTGTGCACAGCCCACGCCGAACCTGTCCTTGGGGCAGCCTGGGGGCAGGAAGAGCACTGTGGGAGCGCGGCCCCGGGGGGCCCGGCTGGAGGCACCTGGACACACCTCCACGCTGGCTGACAACGCCCCACGCCGCTCCGTGCTGGTCTCTCCTGCCCACCGGGCACGGGACCCCAGGGTGCGACCTCGACCCACCCTACTCGTTCCCTCATCCTCTCGCTGAACCGAGCAGGGCCTGGCTCGGGGTACTGAGAACCAGCAAGGAAGCCACCGACCCCCCGGGCTGCGAGGCTTCAGGGAAGCCTTCCTGGAGGAGGTGGCAGCAGGCTGTGCACTGCCCCGGGAGTGTGTGCACAGCCTCCTTCCAGGCCTGAGAACAGAGCGACCGGGGCCCCTCGGTGGAGGCAGAGGTGGCTGTGGCCCCCCATTGACGGTTCAAAGCTCTGCTGCCAGGCCTGGCAGGACCCACCTTCCCCTGGGTGAGGCGGGATGAGGCCACGTCCTGGCTGGAGCCGGGGGTGTAAGAAGCGGCAGGCTGGGCCCTGGGCTTGCTGACCCTTTGCTTCCCACGGGCCCCAAGGAGCCCCCAAAGCTGGGAACTGGGGTGTCACCAGCCCTTCAACGAGGACCAGGGAGTGGGGACAGCCCGGATCTGACGGGGGGCAGGGGTGGCCAGCATGCCGCACACGGCTGCCCCGGAGCTCCTGACCCCAGCACAGCCCTGCTCCAGACCTTCCTTTGCTACAGGTCCCTGGTCCTAGGCCCAATGGAAAGGGCCGGAAGGAGCCAGTTCCAAAGACCCAAAGCTTGGCTCCCTCCCCAGACAGAAGCCTGACCTCTACCATGACCCGGGATGCTCTGGGCAGTGCCACAGCCCGAGTGGCCATCAGGGAGTTGGTCATGGCAGTAAGGGTGGGGGGACGGCCCCCTAAGCAGGCCCGCAGGGATGTGCCTTCCCGGGGTCCCCGCTCCCTCCATGGCCACACATGGCTCCCGAGGTCCTGAGCTGGGGGCGTATCTCACCAAGCTCACAGCGGGGCCCAGTCCTTCCTGGGGGACACGTGCAGGATCCGCTGATGGGGTCGCAGGCCGCCCCCTCCCCACATGCACACACGTGGGCACAGTGGGGGCCGGAGCGGCCTGGGGGGCAGGCTGTGGGGGCAGGGAGCAGGTGAGGGGTGGGCATGGCCGTCAGGGCTGGGGGGGCGTCCCCTGCTGCACCTGCCCCCAGCCCCCTCCTCCATGGGCCCTGCCTGCTGGGCAGCGCCCCAGGCCACCCGCACCCCACAAGGGCGACATTCAGCTCGGACCCCAGATGGGGGTCCCGTGACCTAGAGAAAGTGCCGGGCCCTTCATGGATGGGGGTGCTGGACAGCCAGGGGGCCGGGGACCAGGTTGAGGGAGGGTCTGAGGGGGCGGGGCCTGAGAGGGGAGGGGGGACCTGGAAAGAGCCCCCGCAGGCGGATAGGCCCATCGGTCCATGCAGGGAGGAGCAGACCTCCCCCAGGCCCCGCCCCGGCCTCCCGCCCGCACCCCTGCCCCTCCCCACCACTGCTCACTGAGGCCACAGTCGGCCCCCAGGAATCCGTCCGGGCAGTGACAGGCCCCCGAGGCCGGGTCGCAGGAGCCGCCGTGGAGACACTGGCAAAGCTGCTGGCAGCCTGGCCCGTAGCGCCCGGGCGGGCACCCTGCAAAGGGGGAGGCAGCGTCGGGGGCAAGGGTGTCAGCCTGGGCGCTACGGGCCACCCCACCCATGCCCCTCAGGTGGGGCCTGGATCCGGGGGCGCCTCCGGCTCCCCAGGCACAGGGTGGCAGCCAGCACTACTCACGGTGCTCGCAGCTGCTGCCGTGGAACCCAGCGGTGCACACGCAGGCGCCCGTGGCAGGGTGGCACGTGTGGTTCTCGTGGGGACACTGGCACACCTGGCCGCAGCCCTCCCCGAAGGTGCCGGGTGGGCAGGCTGGGGGACGCGGGGTGTGGTCAGCCCTGGCCACGCTCAGGACTCTACCTCCTCCCCAGGAGCCCCTCTCGGACCCGTGCAGGGCGGGGTTTGGGGTGTGGCTCTGGGTCCCGAGTGGCTGCCTGCCCCTGGGCGGTCACCTACCCTGCTCACAGCCAGGCCCAGCAAGGCCAGGTGGACAGCCGCACTCCCCGGAGACGTGGTGGCAGGCGGAGCCTGGTGGGCACTGGCAGCGCTGGGCACAGGCCTCTCCAAACCAGCCGTGCGGGCAGGCTGCAGGGAGGGGGTGCTGGGAGGCGGCCTGGGGGTCCTCAGCCCAGCAGGCCTGGGGCTGGCAGTGGGCAAAGGAGGCCCTGGCACGGGGCGGGGCCTGAGTGTGTGGGGCAGGTCTGGGTGAGCTGGGGTGGAGGGGCCTGAATGTGGGGGGGGGCCAGGTGAGCCAAGGGCAGGGCCTGAGGGGGTGGCAGGGCTAGAGTGAGCCAGGGGTGGGGCCAGGTGGGCCCCTGCACTCACCTTTCTCACACCTGTCGCCCCTCCATCCCGGGGGGCAGAGGCAGACACCGGTGACATGGTGGCAAGTGGCTCCCCGCCGGCAGGCACAGCGCTCCTCGCAGTTTGCCCCAAACGTGCCCTCAGCACAGGCTGCGGCAAAGGAAACAGATGGGCTGAGTGAAGGGCTCGGGGGACGGGGAAAGGGGAAGGGGGAATGGGGGGAAGCAGGGAGAGGGAGAAGGGTGCTGGCAGCTCCGGAGCCGGGTCTGCCCGGGTGCGAGGAGGGTCTGGTGGCCAGGGCTGCCAGGGCTCCAGCCTCCCCACCAGCAAATCCTGCGCTCAGGCCCCAGAGCAAGGGGAGATGGCCCGGAGCGGGAGCGGGTGCGGGTCACCGGCAGTGCCTCCCGGGGTGGGGGGTTCCCAAGCAGGAGCCCCCAGAGGGAGCTGGAGCTGAGCGTGACCCGCTCCCCACACGTCCGGGCTTTGAGGGGGCCCTGGGGGCCCTGGGTGAACGAGCCCGCCCCTCCCTGGGCCAGGAGCGTGGGGCCAGGCTGGCACAGGCTCCAGGGACCCAGGGGCGAGGGGGCCTTCTCTGGAGTCCTGAGATGGGAACTGCCCCTGCTCGTGCCCGGTCTGTGCCCACCAGAGGGCTGAGCCTGGGCAAGCAGCAGCGCCCCCCACCCTGCCAGGCTGGCTTTCTGGGTGGAGACTCTCCTGCAGCCCGGGTCCTCAGCGTGGGAGTGAGACCCCCACGGGCCCCCACATATGCCGTCCGGGCAGAAGCAGCTGCCCGTGGGAGGGTCACAGAGCCCCCCGTGGAGGCAGGGGCAGGGGTGCCAGCAGCCGGCCCCAGAGCATCCCAGGAGACACTCTGCAGGGAGGGGTGAAGGCGAGGATCTCCATCTCCCGGACCCCAGGAGACCCCAGCCCGGGGTCCTTGGGGCCTCACTTGGGTGGGAGAGGTGAGAGCCACCCCCCCAGGATGCTGTGCCCTGACCATGGAGACAGGCGTGCTGGGGTCCCGGCCCAGGCCCCCACAGACCCCCAGCCCACGGGGTCTCACCCTGTTCACAGGCCAAGCCGGCCCAGCCCTCGGGGCACGCGCAGTGCCCGGAGACGGGGTCACAGGTCCCTCCGTTCCGGCAGAGGCAGGCGTGCTGGCAGTTATCACCGTACAGGCCCACGGCGCAGGCTGGGGCGTGAGGAGGGGGCATGGGTGGGGGATCCTGCAGCCTCCGTCCAGCCATGGCTGTGGGGACCCCTCCTTGTGGGCCAGCCTTTCCCACACACCCCAAATCCCCTGGTATTAGCCGTTGGGGGCAGGACCTGCCCAGGGCCCACCCAGGACCACTCTGCACCCACCAGCCCTGCCTTGGGGTCTCAGAGAACGGCGGGATGGATGCTTGGGTCCTAGGCAACCTCCTCCCTCGCCTCTCCCACGTACCAGGTGCCCCAGAGGACCCCCAATTGCCATTCCAGGGGGGCCTACACTGCCCAGTGAGGGCCAAAGCCCACCATGATGGTCACTGGTCCCCAGCACAGGCTCTGTGCCTCCAACCCCCTTCCTTAAAGCTCCCCCCACAGGGGGTGGGGCTTACCCTGCAGGCAGGTGGGCCCCGTCCAGCCGGGGGGACAGTGGCACTGCCCGTGCACAGGGTCACAGGAGGCCCCATTGAAGCAAGCACAGGTCTGGCTGCAGTTGGGTCCATACAAGAGGGCCGGGCAGGCTGCAAGGGGGGCGGGGGGACATCAGGGGCCTGGGGATGGAGGGGCCCTGGGAGGGGGTGCATGAGAGTGTGGCAGATCTCCTGGGGTCCCTCTCTGCCGTCCACTCCCCGGCCAGGCCTGGGCCAGGCACCCCATGGGCCCCAGGGGCGGCAGGCGTCCCCCACCTGGTTGCACCAGACACCCACGACGGCCCCCCTGGCCAGCAGGCCCTCACGCACCCTGGGCACAGCGGGGGCCGAGCCGGCCGGCGGGGCAGAGGCAGGAGCCGCTCACGGCGTCGCAGGGGACCCCATCGGCACAGTCGCAGGCGCCGTGGCAGTCCACTCCAAAGAAGCCGGCCGGGCAGGCTGCAGACAGAGCGGGCAGTGACGGGGGGCCCCGGGGCCCCAGGGAGCGGGACCCCAGGCCCCAGGGAGAGGGACCCCACGCTCGGGGCCTCCCAGGATGGCTCGCCCGCGCCCGGCTCACCGCGCTCGCAGAAGGTGCCCCTCCAGCCGGCTGGGCACGTGCAGGCCCCGCTGACATGGTCACAGTCGGCCCCATGTTCACACTGACACCGCCGGCCACAGCTGGGCCCAAAGTGGCCCTGGGGACACCCTGAGGCACAGCCCCGCCCGCTGTCAGCAGGGACCCCAAGCCAGACCCCGGCCAGGGCCCTGGAGCTGCAGGCAGAGGCTGCGGCCAGGGATGCCCCTCCCTGCACCGGAGCCCGGGGCGCGATCACCCACCTGCCCTCTTCCTCCCTCTCCCCACCCAGGGGAGGTCTGGGGAGCCCCAGGGGTCCATCTTTGGGGCCAGGACTTCACCCAGGGCTGCCTCTAAAACAGTAGGGGCGACAGGCCCACCCTGCTGCCTGCCCCTCCCATGAGCCTCAAGTCTGGCCCGGGCCCCAGGAGGGGGGCGCTCGGCATAACGGTGAGGGAGGAGCTGGGGGACTTGGGCAGGGTGCACCCCTGCTTCTCCGGGCCCCAGGCCCCCCACAGCAGGCCCTGGGGTCACTCACTGTGCTCGCAGTGGGGACCCGCATAGCCGGCCTCACACAGGCACCGGCCGCTGGTAGGGTCGCAGCTCCCGCGGCCAGTGCAGTTGCAGGGGTGTCTGCAGTCGGGCCCCCAGTGCCCCCCGTCACAGGCTGCAACAGAGAAGGGTCACGCTGCCGCTGGCCCTGATGCCACACAGCGGGGGGCATCTCAGGGGAGGTCCCTGTGGGTGTCGGGGCACCAGGGTCTGCCTTCCCCAGGGGTGGGCCCAGGGACCCCCGCTCCATACCGCTCTGGCAGTCAAGGCCAGTCCAGCCAGGCGGACAGCTGCAGCGTCCGGTCGCCGGGTGGCAGTGCCCGTCGTTGGCGCAGGAGCACTGCGTCTGGCAGCCGGGCCCAAACCAGCCTGCCGGGCACTCTGCAGGCGAGGGGAGGGTGAGTGGGTTCCCCCCAGGTCGCTGGGCGGCGGAGGCTCAGGAGTTCCACTCACCGTCCTGGCAGCGGCTGCCGGTGTAGCCGGGGGGGCAGAGGCAGGCTCCTGTCTCGGGGGCGCAGCCGGCACCGTGCTGGCACAAGGGGCAGATCTCCTGGCAGCCAGGGCCCCAGCGGCCCTCGGGACACTCTGCCCACCGGTGCCTGGTCAGTCTCCCCAGCGGCCTCGGCTGGGCGAGTCTGCCAGCGCGTCCCGGGCCCCGACCCACCGAGCCACAGCCCAATTGTGGGAGCTGGCCCTGACCGTCCTTGGGCCTGCCCAGGGTGGAGATAGGGTGGGGAGGGTGGGGCTGGGCCTCCCTGCGGTGGGGTGGGGGCATCGGAACTGCCAAGGTGGGGGCAGGGCTGCCGGGCCCTCAGGGCCCTCCAGGGGCTGCCGGCTGCCAGGCGCCCACCAGGCCAGTGGTGGCTGAATGGCGAGAAGGCGCCGGAGACCCCCAGGCAGTAGGCAGGTGGCACGAGAAGGGAACACAGCCAGGAACAGGGGCTCTGCCTGCCGGCCAGGGGTGCTTGCCCGATGCCTGGGGGTCCCCAGGCTCCCCTCTGTGGGGCAGCGCTCACCGAGCACCCCACAGAGCCCCACTGCAGGCCGACAGCCCTGGCTCAGGGTGGGCTCCCAGAGCAGCCGTGGGGGGTCCTGGGAACGGCAGGGCTTTGGGGTTGGGGCTCCTCAAACCCTGTTGGGGGTGAACAAGGGGGGCCCCAAACAGTCGGGCTAACCCCCAGGGATCGTGCAGCCCGGGACCCCACCTGGGCTCACCTGCTCCGCAGCCATCCCCAGACCTCCCCGGGGGGCACAGGCACTGCCCCGTGGCCTTGTCGCAGAGGGCCCCCCCACAGGAGCAGGAGCCTGAGCAGTTGATGCCAAAGGTCCCTTCTGGGCATACTGCAGGAGGGGCGGGAAGGTGCTCAGTCACTCCCCTCGGGGGCTCCTGGCAACCAGGCCCCTGCCGCCCCCAGGCCCCCAGGCCCCTGCTCCGGGCTGGCAGAGCTGCTAGGGCAGGGCGAGGGCGGGCAGGGCGAGGGCGGGGAGGGACCAGTGGGGGGCAGCCTGGGGAGAGCGCGGTGCTGAAGTGCCAGCAGAGCCCGCGGCTGTCCAGAAGTCCCTGCTGGTCACCGCCGCGCCCTGCCCCCCAGCTCGGGGATGCCAGTCCAGCCCTTCACCTTCCAGCCCCCATCCAGGCGGGAGGCCCGGGACGAGCCCCAGATCCCCAAGAGCAGCGAGGGGTCAGGGTCTGCCCACTTATGCCCAGAGCTGTGGGTGCTGGGTGAACCCCGCAGTGGCCAGATTGCCCTGCAGAACGCGCGCCCCCGAGACCTGGGGCTTCCCCTCCTGGCCTGGGCCTCCCTCTCGCCTCTCTCGTGTCCCAGGAAGGAGCTGGCCTAGGCGGACTCGGGGTACAGAATGGGGGCCTCCGGAAAGAATGGGGGTGTCGGGGAGGGCTGGTGGGGGCTGCTTCCTCGGTGGAGCTCAGGGTCCCAGACTGAGGGGCTCCCACCCCAGGACAACCGCGGGGCGTCCGGTGGTGACCCCACATCGTGCAGCCTGTTCTGACGCCTGCCTGCTGGGAGGAGTGTGCTCACTGGGTCCCGGGGTCGGCTGTGGGCACCCAGGACCACGCCCCCGAGCCACGGAGCCCACCGAGGGGGGCAGCTGTGCCCGCACGAGGGGGCCAGCGGGCGGAGCAGAGTCCAGGCCTGAGAAGCTCCGGGAGCAGAGGCCAAGGACAGACCCCCCTGTGGGGACCGTGCCTGTGGGCGCCGGCGACAGCCAGCAGCAGGCACCCAGCACACACACACGGGGCGCCCGGGGGCAGCACAGGCACACAGGGGGCACCGGCACGTGGCAAGGCGCACACTGGCCCGGGGGGCAGCACACGCGTGTGGGCACACAGGGTGGACCGCAGTGAGAAGCCAGCTTTGCCCACTGACTCTCCCCCAGAGCTCAGGAGCCTCTCCGCGGGCCAGGGACGGGCGTGTGTTCTGGGGTAAGAGTTCCCAAACGGCGCCCATCCCTAACAGGCCCAGCGCTTCCTGGGTGCGTCCTCAGGACACGGAGAATTTAAAGGAAGAACAGCAGGGAAGAGCCGGCGCTGAGGGCTGCCCTCTCGCCCCTGAAAGGCCAGCTCGGGAGGGCCGAGCCGAGGAGCTCAGACCACGAGGGGACACCAGGGTGGGGCGGAGCGGCTGGCGCCTCTGGGCTCAGAGACCCCGAGTGCAGAGAGGGGGCTGGGGGGGGGTGTCGTGGGCAGCATCCTGTGGGCTGCCCTGGTAGACCCTGTGTGCACACGTGTGTGTGTACATACGTGTGCTTATCTACAGGTGTGTGCGTGGGGGGTGAGATGGGTGGGGAGAAGAGGCCCAGGGGGGCGGAAGGAGGCTGAGCCTGGAGGCCCCAGCTCGCCAGGAGCCATTTCCGTTTTCACTGAGGCAAACGCTGGTGCTGAGCTGGGGTTCCGGCCCGAGAACCCAGAGCTCCAGAGGCCCCAAGTCGGGCTTCCAGAATCCAGGCTGGACCCTCGCCCTAACCACCCTGCCTGCAGCAACGGGGTCCCTGCTCCAGGCCCAGGGGCTCCCTGCCAGCAGCCTTGCCCCGCAGGGGACGCTCAGCCTCGCTGCAGGGGCCAGCACAGGCCGCTCGGACCCGTGGTGGCCATGGGCGGGTGGCGGCCTTGAGCCAGCAGTGACCCCGTCACTGAGCCCTCTCCTTGCTCCCAGAGGACTGTGTGGGGGTGGGGGTGGGCAGCTCCAAGGGCAGGGCCCTGGCCGGCAGGGGGCTGAGCTGAGCCAGCCCCTGGGTGCGGGCTGTGGGGGGAGAGGGGCTCTGGCCCCAGGCCCAGGCGTGGCCTGACCACCACTAGGGACCCCCTTCATCCTGCCCCATCCTCGAGTGCGCTCGCTGGGCTGCCCACCAGGTCAGGGTGGGGGCTGGGCAGGGGGAGTTCCCTCCCCCAGGGGCACCTACAGGTGGATTTGACTGTCCACCACCCAGCCAGCCCCCCTCAGCCTGCCCTGGAAAAGGGGGCACCCAGGCCTCTGTCCCCTTACCACCCCCAAGCCGTGGCATCCAGGGAGAGGGGCCGTCCGTCAGCCCCCAGGCTGGCCCCTCTAGCTCGGACCTGTCTGCAGAGACAGCAGAGCAGCTGCCCCCCGTGTCCCCACTTGGACACCCCAAGGAGCTCGTTCACCTGTTCACAGGGTGCTGTGGAGGGAGGGAAAGGAGGGGAGGAGAAGGAGGGGAGGGCAGAGGAAGGGGAGGCTCTCCTGTCCCGGCTACCCTCTCAGGCAGAGTCGCGGGCGGACGGGTCACCTGCCACTGTGTGATGCCAGCAGGTAGAGGTCCCACCTGGGCCCAGGAGCTGATGCGGCCCTCCCCCCAACCTTGACCCCCACAACCCCACCACCGGGAAACCCGGGCCAGCCACTCGCCTTGGTCACAGTCCTTCCCCCGGAAGCCCGCGGGACACAGATTCCGACACTCGCCGCCCACGGGGTCGCAGGCCACACCTGGCGGGCAGGTGCAGGTGTGCCGGCAGCCAGGCCCGAAGGACCCGGGCTCGCATTCTGCGTGGGACACGGGGGGAGGATGGCTCAGGCCCGCGGCGCCCCCTCCACCCCCACGCGCCCGCCCCCACTCACCGTGCTGGCAGCGCTCCCCCCGGAAGCCCGCCTTGCAGGAGCAGCGGCCGTCGGTCCGGGCGCAGGCCTGCGTGTTCCGCTGCTCGCACCGGCACTCTTCCGAGCAGCCCGGCCCGAAGGCCCAGGGCGGGCAGGCTGCGGCCCGGGACTGTGAGCGGGGCCCTCTGCCCCATGCCCGCCCGGCCCACCCGCTCCTAGCACCGCGTCAGCGAGGGCGGGGGTCTTGGTGCCTCGTCCACGCAACCCCAGGAGGCCGCACCCCGGCTCGCACCCATTTTACAGGTGAGAGAACGGGCTCCGTGAAGCTGAGGAGCTGCCCCGGGTCATGCCATCTCCCAGACAGGAAAGTCCCCGGACCTCTCGGAATCCCAATTTCCTCCTCTAAATAACCCCACTTTCCAAAACCAGGCCAAGAGCTGCTGGGATGAGCTGCCTACATCTTCTCCCATCCCTTCTCCCCAGCCCACTGCCCCCTTCTCTCTGGGGGCGGCTGTGGACCCTGGGGATGGGGGATCTGGCGGCTCAGGACACCACCTGGGTGCCAAGCACCTGGGAATCCCTAAAACCCAAGAGGAGCCCTGCACTCCGGCAGCTTCCGAGGGAGGCCTGCCCCTGTCCAGCCGCAGGGTGAGTGTCCCCTCAGCTGGACTCTGGGTGGCCTTGGCCTCCCTCTGTCCCCACTGTAAAGGGCCATGAGGCCAGGACCCCCGCCCCAGCTCCCTGGGAGGCCAGAACAGGAAAGAGGGTGGCCTGGGGTGGACCCCAGCCCCACATCCCAGCCATGCTAACTCTGAGCCCCCGTTTCCCCATCTGCCAATGGCGAGCAGTCAAAACCAACCCAAAGGCCAGAGCCCCCCCACGCGCCGGCCCTACTCCTCGCACCCTCCTCGGACGCTGGCCGCAGGACTCACCCAGGTGGCAGAAGCGGCCGTAGAGCCCCGGGTCGCAGAAGCAGGCGCCGTAGACGCGGTGGCACCGGCCCCGGTGGGCACAGCGGCACTTCTTCTGGCAGTGCTTGCCGTAGAAGCCCTTGGGGCAGCCTGGGGGCGGTGCTTGGTGAGAGCGGCCAGCACTGCCCCCTCCACGTGGCCCCCGCCGGCCCCACTGCCCGCCCGGCCACCGCCCCCGGCCCGGGTCTGCGGCTTAGACAGGGACAAGGGCGGAGGTGCCGCCCAGGGAGCAAGCTCCGAACCGCATCGAGACCCCACCCCGCTCTCCTCGGGGCCCCGAGGGCGGGGTCTGTCCCACCATGTCCCCAAGCCCCACGCCCAGGCCACAGAGCGAAGGACACACGGCCCCACCCAGCCAGGGTCCAAGGCCATCCCACGCCCCTTCTTTCCCCAGATGCCCCTCGGGCTCCGTCCTGGCCCGTGTCCTCACGGCAGGAGAGGCTGCACGCCAAATGGGGACCCCCACCCAAAACCCACGACCACGTCCTCACGCCTGGCAAACGTGACAAGTTAAAGGATCTCGAGGGGAATCTGACAGGTGTCCCTGAAGAGGCAGGGGGAGAGTCAAGCCTGAGCGACGCCCACGTGAGGACGAGGTGGAGACCAGAGTGACACAGCCACAGCGAGGAAGGCTGGCACCCAGGGAAACGGGCGGGGTCCACGCGGGGTCCAAGAGGGCCCCGGTCCCCGAGCCGGCCTGCCAGGCCTCTGTGGGCATGGAGCTCCTGGCGCTCACCTGCACAGGTGCCTGAGCTCCAGGTGAGCCCAGCCGACTCCACTCACAACTGCCACTAAACAAAAGCCCTAAATCCGATGCTTCCCCTTCCAGAAAGCCCCCCAGGCCCGCTCCGAGCCTGTCGTGCGGGCAACGTCACTAAACAGTCTCTCAGGCCACGGCAGAGTGAAAAGGGCAGATGGGAAGGAAGGCAGGAACCCTGCAGGCGCCGAGACGCACAAGTGAGCAGCAGGGAAGAGGCGGAGAGCGTGTCGCCAGACCACTGGGCCACGCGGCCACCAGCCTCCCCAGGCAGCAGACCCAGGCACCCCGAGGCAGAGGGGCAGCCTCCGCCAGCCGCTGTCCTCTGCTCACTCGGCAGGAAGTTCATGACCCACATCTGCTACGTTCTCCAGCAAAAGAAGCCGAGTTGAGAAGGTGAGAAGACAACACCCAAGCATTAGTTCCCTGGGGGCCCTCTTATGCAGCCTCTGGAATTCCTCCAGAGATGCTGTCACTGGTTAGCATCACCCCATGCAGCCTCCAACCCATGCACCACCCCCTGCAAATCCCACCCAGCCATCATACAGCACTACTTGAATGCTTCCAGGAACGGAAGACTCACTACTTCACAAAGGAACCTATTCTGAAAGTGCTGTTTTCCTGCCGAGTCTCCTCCATCTGCTATGGTCAGACCCCAAAAAACTGCAAAAAACAACGGGAAAGTCCACACCCCTCTCCCCTAATGGCCTTACCCCCTGAGCTCTGAGAAAGTGAGGCACAGAAGGGAGATGAAGCAAAGCACAGCGTCACCTTCCCCACCCTACAGAAGGAAGCAGATGCAGAGAGAACGGCGCAGCCCCCTCCCGGGGACGACATGGAGGCGCAGGGGCTGCACGCACCGTCCTCGCAGTGGGTGCCGCCGACTCCTGGAGGGCAGCGGCAGGCCCCCGTCACGGGGTCGCACGTCCCGCCGTTTTGACAGCGGCAGGACAGGCTGCAGTTCTTCCCGAAGGCGTCCAGAGGACAAGCTGCAGGGGTGACGGCAGCGGCAGGGTCAGCGGCAGGGACGCCTCCTGGGCAGCCTCTGCCTCGAGCAACACCCGCTGGCACTCAGCGGCCCCCGCCCGTGCCCCCGGCAGGTGTCGCCGAGCTCCACCTCCTCTCCCCCGCTCTGGTTCATCCAAGGACGCTGTCCACAGTCCCAACAGACAATCCTGGGGGCCCTCCAGGTGCCGACCCTGCCCGCCTCGTGGGGCAGAGAGTGGAAAAGGCCCCGGACAGGGCCTGGGAGAGGCGGCCACTGAAGGCTTCAGCCACGGATGAGCCGTGGACTCCCGGAGAAGCCGCCGCTCCCACCAGGACAAGCTACGTAGAGAAGCCCCAGCCCCGGGGATGCATCCCCAGGTTTGCAGATCACCGTTTTCCTCGTCAGCATCCGTGACTGCTGGGTCCCCCAGACCGTGGCATCGTGAGGCACAGGCACCTCGCCTTGCCCGCCTCTGCCCCAGAGCCCGGCAGCAGCAACGAGGAATGAGGGAGTCCACGGGGACCCCACCCAGGGCTCACAGGGAGGAGGAGGACTAGGGACTGGGGCCGTGGCTGCTGCGGGTCCTGGGCCCCCTCCCCAGCACCCCCCAGCCCCAGTGGCCTCACTCTGGTTGCAGACGAGTCCAGTCCAGCCCTCGGGGCAGTCGCAGCCGCTCAGGTCCGGGAGGCAGGCTGCGCCATTCCTGCAGTCGTCACAGCTCAGGCTGCAGTCAGGGCCGAAGGAGTTGTCCAGGCAGACTGGGTGGGGGGAGAGGGGTCTCAGACAGCGAACCCCACCACAGGCCCGCCTGGCTCGGCTCAGCGGACAGGGGGCCTTGGCTCAGGCCTCAGGCCAGAGGCAGCGGCTCAGGGCATGTGGTCAGCCCAGAGGGCCCCGCAGGCAGGGCAGGTGTGGAAGCTGGAGGCTGGAGGGTCCCGGGGGCTGGGGAGGCTGGAGCCCAGTTGTAGGCCCGGTTCAGCCACGGACACGCTGTGCAAGCTGGGCGAGCAGCTCAACCTCTCTGGGCCTCAGTCCAACCAGACGACAGACTGGACGGCGCCTGGCCCGAGGATGGCTGGTGGGCACAGGGGAGGGCAGAAGCCCCCGGGCTGGGCCCGGCCCTTACCAAACTTCTCGGTGAGTGAGTGCTCGCCTCGCGCCTCCGCCTCCTCATCCTCGGCCAGCCCGTCCTCCTCGAAGAGCTGCGCCTGCTCGTCCCGGAGCACTGCGACATGCGGCAGGGGGCGCACGAAGGGCAGCCGGCCGGCCACGTCCACCACGGGCTCCTCCAGGGCTGGGGGACAGAGGCTGCTCAGCCCCACGCATGCCGCTCCCCAGGGCCTGGCCGTGCCCTGGGCTCCACCCTGCACCCGCGGGTCACCCCAGGCCTGCAGAGCCCCGGCGCACAGGGGAAGGCGGGACTCACGGACACAGCCCCTGCGGTCCTCGTGCAGCAGGTAGCCCGCCATGCAGGAGCACCGGAAGGAGCCGGCCAGGTTGGCACAGACGTGCTCGCAGCCGCCGCGGCCGGAGGCGCACTCGTCCACGTCTGCACGGCAAACGGGCGCTGAGGGCCCGGCCTCGCAGGCTTGGGGTGCCCCTGAGGGTCTGGCCTCCAGGACTTCCGGGCTTGGGACTGAGGGTGCCCCTGCCAGCCCTGGCTCCACCCGTTGGACTGAGGCCCAGGTGGCCACGCCCGGGGGCAGGGCAGCCCACCTCCTAAAGCAGCCACGGCGTGGCCCCCTCCGCCTGGCTCCCACCCCCAGGGGAGGGTGACCGTGGACACCCTGCCCAAGGGAGTGACCAGAGGCCACAGGCCCTGGCCGCGCCCTCGCCCTCGGGGCTCACCCTCACACCCGCAGCCGTCAGAGCTGAGCTGGTAGCCGGCCTCGCAGCCGCACTCGTACCCGCCTGGCGTGTTGGTGCACAGCTGCTGGCAGCACGGGCCGCTCGCGCAGTCGTCCACATCTGCGGGCACACACAGGAGCCTGCTGGCACCCGCCACCACGCCCACCCTGCACAGCCCTGGCCGGGGAAAGCCCCCCCCCCCAGGTCAGGGTCTCCCCGTGACCAAGGGGCTGAGGCCTGGCATTTCCCGGTGCTGCAGTTGCGCTCGGGAGCCGGATGGCGTGCGTGGAATGCCCACGCATGGCGCGGGCGGACACTCAGTGGTCAGTGCGAAGACTGGGGACCCTCCCAGGGCACTGAGGCCGCCGCCCACCCTCTGACCATCCTGGCCGGCCCCAGGTAGCTGGAATGGGTTTGGGGGTGACGGGCATCAAGGCGCCAGACCCAGCAGGGCCCAGGGCCGCAGCGATGCCCTCGGCGGCCGCCCGCACCCATGCACGTCCTCTGGTCCTCGCCCAGCGCGTAGCCGCCGGGACAGGTGCAGAGGGGCCCCGCGCTGGTGTGGCTGCAGCCGTGGGAGCAGCCGCCGTTGCCGGCCTCGCAGCTGTTCACGATCTCCATTTCAATCCCTGCAACGAGACCCGCCAGCCGGGCGGGGTCAGGGAGGGCCACCCCAGCGGCCAGCCCGCACCCCCAGGCCACTCTGCTGGGAAACCAGCTCCCGGGCCTCGGGCCAGACCAGGACCCCCGCCCCACCCACGGCCCCGCGCAGCCCCCGGCGGACAAGGAAGCCGCCTCTTGGCCGAAGCAGGTCAGCGGCCGGGGCCCGTGCTGCCCCCCAGGAACCCTCCCGTCTGGCGCCCGCCCGCTGCCCACTCACGGTAGCACTGCCGGCCGTCGGCGCCCAGCTCGTAGCCCGCGTGGCACACGCACTGGAAGGAGCCGCGGGTGTTGAGGCAGCTGTGGGCACACTGGGCCAGCCCTGTGGCACACTCGTCCACGTCTGGAGAGACCAAGGAGGGAGGCTCCGGGCGGCTGGCCTGGGAGACCCGGCCCCCGGGACAGCTCCTCATGCAGGGAAGCGCAGGGGGGCACGGCCAGGCGGTCAGGCCTTGGGCACACGGACCCAGCGCCTTCTGGCCGTCGCTGCCCTGCCCCGGCCCACGACCCCTCACCCAGGGCCACCTGCGCCCCCTTTGACCCGGCGCCCCTGCATGTCACTCTCGACAAGCTCCTGATGAAGCATAACACTCTTTCCTGGGGCAGGGGCTGGCAGCTCTGGGAACCAGGGACGGTTCCTCGTGGCCTCCCAGGGCGCTCGAGGGGCCGATGAGACCACACCCGCCGGGCTACCGGTCCAGGGCCCGGCACGGGGCACTGGGACCTGGATGCCGGAGACTCTGACAACGCAGCCTCCTCCGCTATACTCGCCCCAAACGCCTTGGGACGAAGCCTGACCTCCACCCCACCTTGTGGGTGAGGCTACAGAAGCGTGGGGCGTGCAGAGAGCCTGCTTCTAGAACCGTCTAAACAGCCCTTCCAGGCACTGGCGTGACGGCGATGTGGACGCCTCACGCCCTGGCGGCTCTTGCGCAGGACACAGACCGACCAGTAGCCCCCTGGGCCCCCACACTCCACTTTAGGGACCGGTGGGGGGTCTCCGGGCGCAGGTACCCCCCGAGGCTGTTCGTCCCAGCTTTGCTTGTAAGGGGGAAGGATCAGAAACACCCCCAAGTTCAGCGACGGCGGTTAAACACCACACGGCCACGCGGTGGGTAACAGGACCCCAAGGCTGCAGGGAAGCCTTCGTGTTCTAGAAAACGCAGCCCAACTCTGCTGGGGCGTGACTCCAAGCACGCACGGGGACAGGCAGCCGCGGGGACGCCCACAGGAAGCCGAGCCGCGGAAAGGCTGGGCTGGGCCTCCTGAGGGGCAGGGGCTCCTTTGTCCTACGTTTTCCTAAAGAAAACGCTTTATTTAGGTAACACAGAAATATTAAAAAGTAAAGTAAAAACCCCGGGTTCTCTTGCCTCCTGCTGCTGAAACAACACAACGCTTGGAAGCAGGTGCAGGGACGTGTCCCACTGCCCCAGCAGCAGGGGCGAGGTGGGTAGGGGGTTGGCAAGTGGGCAAGGGGCAGGAGACAGACGGGCAGGATGAGGGGCGGGGCAGGGGTAGGGGAACTGCAGAGGGGCTGGACGGGTGGGAGTGGGGCGGGGATAGGGCGCCCACCTGCGCAGGCCTTGCGGTCGGCCGCCAGCTGGTAGCCAGCGTGGCACGTGCAGTGGGCGAGGCCCCAGCGCACCTGGCACAGGTGCATGCAGCCGCCATTCCGGTCCGCACACGGGTCCTTCCCTGTGGTCACAGGCCACAGACGCCAGGGAGGCCAAAGGCGAATGTCAGGGTGGGGGAGATAAGACCCCGGTGGCCTCGACACCTGTCCAGGTGAGGGTGACCAGCAGGTGCCACGGCCCCCTCCTCACAGGAACAGGTGGCTCCAGCCCAGCTCCCAGGCACCCCCAGACAAACCCAGGGCCCAGGGCACCCACGAGGCCCACCTGGCGGCCAGCCCCACCTACACCTCCCCACTGCTGTGACCCTGGCCCTGTCCTCACCACTGGCCACACTCCCTCCTGCACTGGGGGGAGGATCCGACAGCCTGGGGGCAGGGGCACACTCACAGCACTGGCTTCTCCCCCAAAACCCCAAACAAGCCTGGGGGGAGTCCTCCGAGTGCCACCTCCTCCGTCGGCAATGCCCCCTCCTTGGGGACAGGCTGAGGTGTGGCTGCCCCTCCAGCCCAGGGCTGGCCCTGGTCCCAGACACCCCAAGACCCAGGTGGGCGACTATGGAACTGAGGGTCACACAGGACGTCCCAGGCCTCAGAGCAGCCAGTGGCCTCAAGGCCCAGTCCAGGGAGCCCCGAAGACCCCCTAGGGCCAGGTAGGCTGTCTGTGCGTCCCCCAGCCCCTGGCTGCCCCTCGGCTCTCACGCCCCTCGGCTCAGGCTGCTGGGTCCTTGGACAGGTCTGTGGACCCCAAGGGAACGGCCGGTGGAAGACTCACGGACGCAGCGCCTGCCGTCCTCCTGGAGCTGGAACTCGGGCCGGCACCGGCAGCGGTGCTGGGTGACGGTGAGCTGGACGCAGTCGTGCTGGCAGCCACCATTGCCCAGCGAGCAGGAGCCGACGGCTGAGGGCGGAAAGGAGCCGGGTCAGCCAGGGGGGTGGGCGCAGTAGACGTCCAGCCAGGCAGGAAGCCTGGACCCTCCATCACTCTGAGGCCCCTCCTCCCTGTGCCAAGCCCGCCTGGGGCATCTCTGCCCTGCAGCAGGGGCTTCAGAAGGGGCGACACTGGTCCCGAGCTGGGTCACAGCAGGTCTGCCTCCTCGGCCCACCCGTGGGACAAAGGGCTACAGCCGTCTCCAGCCCCCGGCCCCAGCCCAGGCACAGAAGGCGAGGGTCTCTGCCGAGGGCAGCAAGCAGGGCCCCAGGGCACACCGAGCAGCCTGAGAGCCTGGAGTCCAGGGCCGGGCAGCCCGAGCAGGCCTGGGGGCTCTCTGGGAAGGCGGGCAGGTCGGCAGGAGGGGTGGAGGCCCAGCATCCACTTCCAAATGCAACAGGAAAGACACACGGACAGACGAGTAAGAAAGGGCGCAGAGCCAGGCGGAAAAGGAGAGTTCCCACATGGGGCCTGACAATGCCGCTCCCCAGAGAGCTTGAGCCCAGCTCCCCCACCACAGAGCTGTATGGCCCCTGTGCCTCAGTTTCCCTTCCTGTGCAATGGGCACCAACACAGTCCCCGTGGCACACGGCTACTGGGGGCCTGGGAAGGGCCTCGGGACCCAGGCAGGGACCACGGCCGTGGCACTCACGGCGAGCAGGCGGTGGAGCGCCGAGTGCAGGGCGGGGCTCAGCCGGGGCCACCTGGGTCCCGGCCCCTAGCCCGGCCCCTCACAGGCACAGCAGCCTTTCCAGAACATTTTGGGAGAAGCACCTGAGGCTGCACTCAGGGCTCAGGGCCTCGGCTGACTTCCCAGCAGACGGCTGTAGACACGAGGCCCCCACCCTAGGCTCCTCCTGGAAGGGTCGCCCCGGGCAATGGCAGGGGTGCGAGGGTCTGCGAGTAGGGTGCTGGGAGCACAGACCACGGCCACGCATCAGTGGGAGGAACCCGCTGGACAGCCCACGGGTTACTGATTCCTCCCCGCTCATCCCGCAGGTGGCCACGCTTTCAGTCCTGCCCCTACATCCAAGGGGTGAGGCTCTGGCCACTCCCCCTTGGCCCCCAGGTCAGGACAGCGGGGCTGGCATGGGACAGCTGTGCACGGCCACCGTGGCCGGCGGGCCCAGCCCCGAGCGCCTGAGGGACCAGTCCAGCTTCTGCCTGCTCCGGACGGCCCTACCCCACTCCTGACACACCCAGTCCCCACCCCCCCGCCAGGGCAGGCACCCCAGTGTCAGGAGGCTGAGGTGCAGGCCTTCCCGTTCAGCCCCATCAGGGCAGGGGCACTGCCTGGGTCAGGCTTGGCCAAGCGGGTGTGCGTGACCCCGGGCGGATGGATGGGCGCCCTGCCCTCAGCCGGGCCAGCGAGTGCGGGGGGGGGGGGCGCTGGGCAAAACACAAGGGAGGCCCGGGGCCTCCAGCAGGAGCTGACAGGCCTTGGCGGGGATTTGGTTCCAATCATGCCGCTGGCAGCCACCTCTGTGGTTAGAGACCCTGCCCAGCGCCCGGGCGGAAAGCCACGGAATGCTCTGCTGCCTGAGCCGCGGGGAGGCCTGTGGGTCTGTGCCCAGCGCGGCAGCCGGCCAGCGCGAACCCGAGGCCCGCTGAGGAGACGTGGCCGGCTGCCGGGGACTGCGTGTCGCCTCAAGACACCGCCTCCGCTGTCGTCACCGCCCCGGGGGCCGCCAGCCTCAGGCCTATGTGAGCGGGGGGACAGCCTTTCTGGCCATGGCGTCTGGGTCTGGGTCAGCAAGCAGCAGAGCAGGCGGGCAAGCAGCACTGGGCAGCGGCCACTTTCCACGGTGTCCACAAACGGAGGACGTGCCCCAGCGGCTCTGACAGGGCTGAGGCCACACTGTCTGCAAAGGGCCACACTTTCCTTCAGAGCAAACTTGCATTTTTAAAAAACAATACTCAAATCACTGTCCTGTTTCCCCATGCGGGGCGCATGGGGGGAAGCGTGTGTTGGGGTCCCCTCCCAGGGCAAAGGCAGCCCCAGGGTGGAGAACACCTGGGCGCTGCTCTGGGTCGCCAACCTGGCCCAGGCACGTGCGAGGGGTGGGGGCTAGGGCCGAGCGGCGGTGACCCCGAGGCCGGTGGGGGACCAGGGCCCACAGCAAGCTGCCACCTCCCCTCCACCCATCACCCCACCATTCTGCCCAGATCCCACAGCAGAGCCATCCTGACCCCCAAGCCTGGCCTGCCTCACCCGAGACCTCTCCAGAAGCTCCAGAAGCTTCCGCCCATCACCCGAGCCGGCTCCCGTTCCTGATGGATGTTCATCTATGTTAACATCCTGAGCCACATTCCCACTGGGGTGCCTAGTGGGGGCCAGGAGCCCCTTCCTGCAGGGCCAAGCCGGCATGCAGCATGGCACAGTGCCCAGGACAGCCGATGGCAAGGGGAGCCCAGAAGCTCACAGCAGGCTGGAGAGAAAAGCGGCCTCTGAATCAGCGTCTCCAGGCTGGCCAGAGCCCGAGACAGGCCCAGGGGTGACGGGGTGCTGGGCCCTGGAAGCCCCACAGTGGGAAGAGCCACAGGCGGGGGAGTGCAGGCAGGGGCTCCAGGCTCCCTGCCTAGCCGTGCACCCTCCTGAGCCCATCCTCTCTCCACTGTGCACCACAAGGCTTAGAACATTCCAGATGTTCCCAAGCTGTGCGCACAAAGGAGCCAAGTCCAGACTCATCTTGCCTGTGGTGTGGATTCCCGGAAAGCTGAAGGCAGTAGATTTTCTCCTGCGCAGGGCCACCGCTCAGGGATGAGCCCGCCTGCTGGGGAGCAGCTCCCCAGGGCTGGTGGGGAAGTTTCCAGTCTCCTCAGGTCTTTGTGAAACCCGGAACGCACGCCCAGAAGGCTCACACCTGGCTGCCGACCTCCACCTCAGGCCCAAGTCGACCCAGCATGAAGCCAAGAGCATTCACCAGAAGACAGGTGAGGAATTCACTTCAAAGTGACAGAAATGGCAAACCACCCGCAAATGTGGGCAGGTTTGTCCCTAAAAGGCTGAGTCCACGGTAAGCCCCATTTTTTTTTTTCACTTTTGTAATACCAAAGTGATGGCTTCTCAAAGGAAAAAAAAACACTCCCCTATGAGAGCTTGTTCACCGCTGTTTAAAAGGGAGCAGGGCTGCTGCGCATTTCAGCAACACCAGCAAAACTGCCCAGCGCTTTTGCCCCTCCCTGACTCTTGGCCAGGGCCTCGCTTAGTCCCTGCCCACTTTCAGATGAGAATCATGTGGCTCCAGTGCCGGATATCTGACTCCCCAGTTTGCAAACCAGAGAACACATGGCTTCAGTCAGGGGACTTGGAGGTTCTAACAGAGCTGGGCTGCAATTCCACCTTCTGCCAGCAGGAGTCAGCACTGCCCAAGAGACACATTAGGCGGGAGACATCAAGCTTTTCAGGACTTTCTGCAAGGTTGAGGGCCTGCTCCCCAGGGCCAGTGTGGTCTCTGCCCCTGAAGGCACTGTGCTCGTGACAAAGGCGCTCTCTGGGCTCAGGAGACAGAACCTGGGCCCTGCATCAGGTGCAACCAAGCACCGGCAAGCTAGCAGGTGGGGACAGGCTGGCCGCGGACCTCGAGGGAGGCTCAGCTGGCGGCCCTGCCCCCAGGCCCCAGCACGCCGGCCAGCCCGAGCCCATGCGCTAAGGGGCAGTGCTGGGGCCAGAGGCTGGCCGGCCTGGGGACCACCAGCACCGCGGCCAGGCCGCTGGCTCGCTCCGATCAAACCTCCAAAGCCAGCCCCGTGGTTCTGGGTGGCTGAGGGGGTTTCTGGTTTCCCACAGGCTCAGGGAAGGTTGGTAAACACTGGCCTCAGATGCGTTTGGTTTCTCAGTGCCTGGAGGCTCATGCCACATGTGGTCAGGGCCACTGCACCTCTTCCTTCTAGAAAGACCTCCACTGGGGCCAGGGCCAGGGTGGCAAGACAGGAAGGCGGTGCCCCCGCTGGCCCCGCCCCCACACCTGCAGCCCCGCCCCCTGGCAGCCTGCGCTCTTGCCCTGTGCCTTGCACCCAGTGGGGCCCCCGTGCCATGGAGGGGGCACCAGTCACGCTGCAGCTCTTGTAAATAGTGACCCCTAGAGTTGTGCAAATGGCAGTCCTTGTCCACACACCTTGGTGGCACCAGGTGCTCACTCATCAGCCCTCTCAGTTCCAGCTGAAGCCAACACCAGGCAGAGACAAGTCCTTGGGCTCAGCCGTGGGGCGGCCAGAGCCCCCAGCAGGGAGAGGCCGTGCCGTGTCGGCCCCGTGCCCCACCCCCGGCCCCAGCTAGGCCGGAGCCCCTGCCCAGGGCCCACCTTCCAGACGGCCAGCTTGTCTCACCCTTGCCTTCCGAGCAGCAGCTTTTCCTGGAGAAGATGCTAGAGGGGACCCGGGCAGCCTTCGCAGGTCACCGGGTGCGTCCACAGAGCAGGGGGCGGCAGGAGGCGGAACTTGGAGGAGGCCAGGTAGAGAGCTGCCCACGCGGGCACTCCCAGGGCAGAGCCGGGCAAGACACGGACGGCCACTAGCTGTTCCCCGGGGCCCAGTCCTTGCGAGGCCGGCCCCATCCGCAACCCCTCGGGGAGGCCCCTACCTGGTGGGAGGCTGCCCACCCCGACTCCAGGCCGACTTTGGCTCCCTCCTGACGGTTCTGACATGGCTTTGCTCACCGGCTCCAGCCCCCACGGCTCACCCTCTGCCCTGCCAGATCCCGGCTTGGGCCTGCCCCCCATGCCCCCGCCTGCCCTGTTGGGTCTCCGCGCCCGGCCCAGAGGCTGTTGTGGCTGTCTTCGGGCCCCTAGGGAGTGGCCACTCCTGCCGCCCCCACCTCGGTGCTGACCTCCCGCCCAGAGGCACCTCCGGGACCGCACCCAGCCAAGCCCCACGGCTCCTTCCCGCGTGTGGCAGCCCAGGGGAGCCTGGGGGAGAGCAGTCGCCGTCCAGCCCCCCCTCCCGCCCCGCTCAGTCCCTCCAGACCCAGGAAGGCAGCTCGCTCTGCCTGACTACAGCGTATTTCAGGATCCAAAGGGGACTGGAAAACACGCGCAGAACTGCACCTGACACAGCCAGGAGCGGCCGCCCCCAGAGCCCCTCCTCCAAGCAGGCGGCCTGGGGGTGGCACAGAGCAGAGCGGGGCGGCAGGCTGGAGGCCCCGAGCCACCTGAGCAGCGGCAGGGGGCAGCCAGGCCGCCGTGGGGGCTGCACGCTGACAGCAGGCTCCCCCCGACAGCCCTGAGCCAAAGGCCGAGGGGGGCGGGCGCGTAGCCCACCTTCCCCAAGTGGCCTGCAGGGCATCACACGGGCGGACCCCGGCCGGTGGGGCCAGCAACAGAGGGGTCCCTCAGACAGGAGGCACCAAGGCCAGGGGTCCGGAAGGCCAGGCAGGAGGCAGGTGTCACTCTGGGGGGCCCCAAGCTCACGGAGGTGGGGGATCCCCTCCCCCCACGCCTTTCAAGGCCTTGGGCACACCAAGAACGCCACGATGCATCGACCAGTCCTCTGAGCTCGGGCGGCCCCCGATTGGCAGAAACGCAGAAGCCAAGGGGTCGGTTCAGGGCCCCCCGAGGGTGAGAAGCAGCGGGGCTGGAACTCGGCCCTGCCCCTGTAGCCTGGCGAGACCCTCCAAGAGGGCGCCTGGGGGGTGGGGCTGAGGGCGGCAGAATCACCCCCTCCCCCAGGTAGCTCTGCTTCTGGAAGCCAGGCTGGCCGGGGGCACCCAGGGTGGGCGAGGTTGCCCAGGGCCTCCGCACCCGGCCCCCTGGCTCCAAACAGAGCCCATCGCACGCTCCTTCCAGAACACTCTCTCTTAAAAGTGGAAACCTATTTTGCGCTTCATTTCTGCAAAAGACTCCTGTCCGCAACTCTCCTGGCCTTGACGGCGAGTTCGACGTGCCCTTCCTGGGCCACATGGCGTGGCGCCTTTGCGAGGGGCTCCCAGGTGCTCCCAGCCCCAGGACCCAGCCCTGGCGGCCCCCTCACTCCCTGCCCCCTCCACGACCCCACCTGGCACTGAAGGTCAAATGACCCCAGCGTCTTTCCCACTGGAACCTCCGTGTCCTCGCTGCCAGCTGCTGGAGTGGGGGCTCGTCCGGGGCCTCAGGGCCTCCCCGTCACTGCGAGGTCCCCGAGGCACTCATAGCCGAGAGGATCCCAGCAGGCCCCAGGGGAGGGGCCCCGAGCCAGCTGAGCTCCAGCTGCGCAGCTGCCCCCAGCTGGCACGGGGGGCGGGGGGCGTGGCTGCCGCATCAATTCTTCCCATAAACGTTTGCTGAGGACCTGCGCGGCCTGGGTACAGATGGTGCCGCCGTAACGCAGAAGACAAGGCCCCCGGTTCCGCCCCACACCCCGGCCCCGAGCCGTGGAGGGGAAAGGGCCCTTACCCCAACAGCAGAAAGCCCTCCCCGCCAACGTACACGCAGAGCCTCGAGAGGCTGGGCGGCCTGGCATGGGATGAGGAGTGCCCTCCGCTGGGTGGGAGCCCCCCTTGGGAAGCCCCTAACCTGGGACCACTGTGCAGGACCAAGGCCCTCCGCACCAGGGGGCTCATGAGCAAGAAGGTGGGTCGCCCCAGGACAGACTCCCTGGCGCTGGCTGTGTGCATGAAGGCCCCCCAGGAGACGCCACGTCCAGAGCTCAAAGAAACCCAGGGCCTTGCCCGGAAGGCAGTGGCAGGGGCTCCCCCAGACCCACCCGACAAGCCCATACCCCGCCCGGGGTCACCCCTAGGAGACCTGGGGGCCTGGGCCAAATCCCGAGTTAGCCAGGAGCCTCTTCCCGGCAACTCCAGCTCCATGGTATCCTCTGCCAACAGCCAGATTCGGGGACCCGCAGAGTGGGAGGGCACGAGCAGAGAGGCTGCAGTGAGCGCTGGGAAGGGGCACTGGGTGCCATGCAGGGGAGACCCGAGAAGCTCAAGCTGCCTGTCCCACGCAGCTGCGGGCCTGGGGGCCACCAGGGCCTTGAGTGGGTGGAGGGAAAGGCACCTGCCCTCCTCGGCTCTGCCCACCCTGGTGGGTGCCTGGGCAGCCAGGGTCACCTAGGGTGGCGAGTCCAGTGCAGGGAGCACCAGGCCGAGGCCCTGAAGTCAGGGCAGTGAGTCTGGACTGGTGCCTGGCAGCGCTGACAACGGCAGGTGCCCACACGCCTGGGACTTCAGCAGGCTGTGTGGGGCGCTCGGGGCACGTGGGGGTTTAAATAAAAAGTAAGAGCCACCATGTCAACGCCCTGCGCCTCCAGCCAGACACCTGCCTGTAGACAGCGCCGCGGCCAGGTGAGAGGTGGCCGGAGGTGAGGCTCGTCCCGGGAGCCCCTGGGGACACGCCTAATCTGAAGCTGGACACAGAGCCTCTGGGGGGCCTTGGGCGTCGGCAGTGACAGGTGGTTGAGTGCCCCCCACTGCAGGCTCTGAAGAGGGACCCTCGAAAGGCCCTTTCAAGGAAGTGAGCGCTGCAAACCCTGCCGCCTGGGGCATCCAGATCATGGCGTCCCCCAAGAAAGGCGACCGGGAGTCGATGCCCAGAAGGTCCCGTCCAGGGGTGTGGCTGAGCCTAGCAACAGGTGGGCTGGAGAGGTGGGGGGCAGGCAAAAGAGTAGGGGTGCTCAGCAAGGACTCCCCTCTCCACCCGGGACCACCCCCAGCCCCAAAGAGAACCTGCCGGAGAGGAAGGGTGGGGGAGCCATTTCCTCCACCCAGGGCCACCTCTTTGGGGGGCCGGGGTCCCTGGGGCGGCAGAGCCCCGTCCGCAGCGGGCAGCAGCTGTGAGCTGCAGACTGCCTTGTTTGTTTGAAGTACAGCGTGGCATTCCTGCATCTGTTTCCACTTTCCAACTCGGAGACGGTTTACGGGCAGCTGATCCCTCCCCCAGTGGTGGAGCCGGGGATGTGGGGGTGTGGGTGGGGGGCCCCCTGGGGCTGGTGGTCCGCCAGGCCACATGGCAGCAAGGCACCCAGGAAGGGCTGCACCCTGGGTCTCTGGGGGGACGAGGGGGTGCCTCCCCCCACCCGCTGGGGAGACAGGGGCCTCTGGGAGCGCCCACCGCCAGGAAGCAAGAACTCTGGCCTTGGCACGCCAGGGAACGACCCCACGTGGCCTCTCAGATGGAGAAGCCCACGGGGAGGGGCCCCCATGGCTGTGCCTGGGACCCCCAGGAGAGGGGCGGCTGGAGGCGGCTGACACTGCCTGTGCTGCACCGGGGCCTGCTCCCCAGCCCCCCGCAAGCAGCCACTGTCCCGTCCTTGGTCCTCCCTCCCACCCGCTGCGCTACCTCGGCGCCAAGCGCTCCCCTTCTCGCCCTATCAACCCTCTGTGCCTGCTGGGGCCACGGTCTGTGGCCATGATGACCTCATCGAGCCTCTCTCACGCGTGGCAAGCACTAGCCTGAGGGTCCTGTTTTGCACCCCCCCACACTGCTGCAGCCCCCTGCCCCTCCAGGCTCCCGGATCCTGCAGGCCAAGGGTGGGCTCGTCGCCTCCCAGCACACGGCCCACGTCTCCTACGGGGACTGCAAAGTCAGGCCTAGACCCCCTGAGCAACCACGGCGGCACGACAGGGTGCAGGGGCTCCCCCAAGCCACAAGAGGCCGGAACCGGGCGATCCACCAGCACGTCAGTGGGATCCACGGAGCGGCGGCTGCGGCGCCTGGCTCAGTGTCCCACGCCCCTGGGCCCGAGTCCCAGCCTTGTCACAGGACCGCCAGGAGCCTCCAAGCGCGGCCGTCACCGGCCCGAGCCTCGGCTTCCTCCCCTGTGAATGGTGCTGGCGATGCCCCCGGCCCCGAGCATGGGGGGCTTCCTGGGACCCCACGCTCAGCAGGAAGGCGCTTTTCCAGCAGCGGGTGCCACACCGTGCCCACAAGCCTTGGTGGCAGCCCGGCAGCACCGAGCATGCGGGGACCGTCCCCCTGCCCAGGCACACCCAGGAGGTCGGGGGGCTGGGGCGCGGGGCCCAGGAGGCGGGCATCGGCGACGCTTACCCAGACAGGTCCTGCCGTCGGTGTGCAGCCGGAAGCCGGCCCAGCACTCACACAGGTAGGAGGCGGGGCTGTTCACACACCTGTGCTGGCAGCCGCCATTGTGCACCTGGCACTCGTCGACATCTGGGTGGGACACGGGGGAGACGGAGGTCAGCAGCCAAGCACCCACCAGGGATGCCCGGCAAGCACCCTGGCTCAGTGCTGCCGGAGAGACACGAGTCCCCTCGTACAGGGGGCGTCCCAGGGACCCCGACCTGGCCCTCCTCCTGCACCCCCAGCCAGGTGTGCAGGGGCTTCGGGGCCCTGGCCCAGGTACACCCCAGGCCCCGCCTGCTCAGGCCACACCCACAGCACCCCAGGAACCCCTCACCCACGCAGGCCGGAGCCAGAGCAGGAGGGCAGCAGGGAGACCCAGCCCGGTGGTCCCAGCCGGAACGTGGGGGCAGCCGAGAGTGGCGGCTCCAGCGCCCTCCGAGACTGAGCCTGAGGCGCACAGCAGCCCTCAAGTCCAAAGCCAGGAGAGGCTCTCGGGCCAGCTCGCTCGCTCCTCTGGGGCCCGCAGGCCCAGGGCGAGTGTCACAGCCCACAGGAGGCCCCTGTGCAGGCCGCAGGGAGCTCCTGGAAAGGTCAGGGCAGGGGATCCCGCAGGGGCTGTGCGTGCCCCAAGATCCATAAACAGCCTCGGGAGATGATCTCACTTGACAACAAGGTCTCTGCAGACGTAATTAAGGATTACGAGGTGAGATCTCCTCAGTTTAGGGGTCCCTAAGTCCAGTGACCGGGGTCCACATAAGAGGAGACGGAGGAACACAGGGAGGACGAGGCAGAGAGGTGACGCGCTGCCGAGCCGAGGGGCACCAAGGAAGGCCGGCCCGCCCCAGGGGCTGGAGGCAGAGGGCCCCCCGCGGGTTTCAGTGCGCGGCCCTGCAACACCCAGACAGACTTCCTGTCTCCAGAACCGGGAGACAATTAATGTCTGTCGTTTTAGGCCCCGACTTGTGGGGCTCTGTCACAGGCGCCCCAGGAAACTAAGACAGGCCGTGTCAGCCCTGGGGACCCCGGCAGGCTCCCAGACAGGAGGGCCACCTCTGCTGAGCCGGCCCCCACGGCCCCCGCAGCACCCCTACAAGGCCCCACTCAGAGCGCCCAGGCCCCCGCAGCACCAGCGCCCACATCGAAGGGCAGAGGGCGGACAGGTGGGGGGCAGAGCAGGCACCGGCCAAGGGGAGCTGCAGGCACCCTGCAGGGCCGGCGTCCAGGCCCCCCTCCCCGTCCCTCCCCCACTCCTCATCCCGTGTCCTGACAAGGGACTGGGAACGGAGGGGGGACTCGGGGCCGTGCAGGGCGGCTCATCAGTGAGGCCCTGGGCGCACCCACCACCAGGAGAATGCGTCCCACCGTGGCCCCCTGAACTCTGGCCACAGGACACCTGTCCCCACCCGCCCCTCTGCTGGAAGCAGACAGGGCAGTGCCAAGGCCTGGGAGACCCCATGAGCCAAGGGTCTTCCTGGAGACCCCGCCCCAGGCCGAGAGGCCGCCCCCTAACAAGACAGGGCAGCCATGCCCCTGGGGAGGACCCCTGGCCGCGTAGTGTGCTGGGCTGGGCACACAGTAGGCGCTCAGGAAAGTCAGCCAAATTGGCCACATGGAGACTTTTGGGGGAGGAGGGCCAAGTGGGCCAACATGGCTGGACGCCCAAGCGCAGATGTGGGGCCGCCGAGCGCGGTGCCCGGGCCTCAGCCTGCCCCCGGACCCTTCCATCAGATGGGGTCGCCTCTCCCGCCCCTGGACCCCGGCCAGGGCTCTCGCTGGTGACCTTGCTCCCGTGCTCCACCTCCTCCTCCAGGCGCCGGAGTGAACTCAGGGGCCCTAGACCCCAACATGGCCTTGCTTCCCGAGCTTCGCCCCGGAGACCTGGCATGGGCGGTCGAGGGGCCCCGAAGGCGGCGTCTTCAACCAGCTCCCCAGGTGCATCTGGGGAGACCCGTGCTGGAACACGGCCCCTGCTGCGCCCGTCGTGCCCCGACGCCCGGTGGCGGCGCCCCAAGCAAAGGCACAGAGGAGTTGGAGATGGCCCGGGGGACCCTGCTCGTTCTCAGGACAGCGGCCCGGCCCGGGGGCTAGCCCCCTCTGTCCTCTCAGCCCAAGGCCAAGCCACCCACCTCCGGGGAGGGCCGGGGACAGCCAGCAGCAGCTCTGACCTGCCAGGAGCCACCCGCGGGGGCTGCAGGACTGCCTTGGCCTGGGCCAGCTGGCCCGCCCAGGAGGCAGGGTCACGACACAGACAGACAGCTATTTTAGGAACAGCCGGGCCAGGGCTCTGCAGGAAAGTCCCCAAGGCCCTGGAGGTCCCCTTCGGTGCCCCCCCGCTGAGATATGCAATCAGGGGCCTTGGCAGCCTCGTTAAGGGGTCTGCAGGCAGACACTGGCAGCTGGTGACATGTCTCCCTGGGAGCCGGGCTAGACCCGCAGTGTGTGCCAAGCTGGGGGGCCGCAGGATGCCCCAGTGACGCTGTCCCATCTAACTCTGGCCCTGGGCTGGGAGCCCCACCCCAACCATCACCTGGTCGTGCTGGCTCATGGCCCTGGACACAACCACCTGCCCCTTGTCAGCTGCCCCTGAGAAACCCAACCCAAACAACCCCTTCTGGGGCTTCCCCCCACTCAGAGGAACTCATGGAGCCTTCCAGGTCCTTCCAGGAAGCTTCGCTCAGGGGTGGTGATTGTGAGCTCAGAGCCCTGCTTCCCCCAAACACACCACTGCGTCCTCACCCCCAGAGCACGCACCCCAGCAGTGGGGGGCCTTCCCTCCCCCACCAGCTGAAGGAGGCAGGGGGCATCCCAGTTCCCCAAAGCCCCAAGCCCATGGCCTCTGGATGCAACAGTCTCAGGGCACGCAGTGCTGCAGTGTGGGATGACAGCCGGCCTGGCCTCGGTTGAGTAGGAGGGCCGCCCACCCCGTGGGGACAGAGCCTGGGCCACAGCTGGACGGAGTGCGTGGCCAGGGGAGGCCGAGTGGCAGACCCCTTGGGCACGGGGACGGCAGAGGCTGGCCCTGAGCCCACTCAGGGCCCAGGAGGCTTGGAAGAGAGACCCTGCCTCCCCCCGCCCCAGCCCAGGCGGTGACTCACTGGGAACCGCTGCTGCCGCACCCCCCACCTCGCATTCCCCAGGATGCCCGGCTCCAAGCTCAGGATACAAGGGAAGCTCCAAGGAGCCGCCTGGAGGGAGGCTGGCCCGAGGCGGGTACCGGATCCCAAATGGGGGGTGAGGCGGGGGGATGGGGTCCCCTGCCGGCTCAGGCTGCTGGGGTCCTCAGGTCGCAGAGGCTTGTGGGGAAGGAGCAGGCAAACAGGGGGCAGGGGCAGGAGCCAGGGGGCACGCCTGGGAGCCAGTCCCGCTTCCCGCACCTCCGCACCTGCCACCGCACCAGCCACAGCCACACCCGGCACCAAAGGGTCGGCCCCTTGGGACCTGGCTCTCCAGCCTGCCTTCCCGCTGACCCCCGCGGCTGCCGGTGCCGTCGAGGGGCCGACTCTGTGCCCACGGGCGGAGGCGAGAGGCTGGTGAGCGCCCGGCCTGCCCCGGGAGCGGGTCCCCTGCGACCCCCCGCGCGGCCGCCCCGGCTCCCTCCAGCCGCGCGGCCAAACGCGGCGCCAAGTTCGAAAAGAGGAAACAAAGCCGCCCCGGGCCGCGCCGCCCACCTGGCCTCTGCGCGGCGCTCACGGGGTAGGCGGCCTGGCCCCGCGGGCACGGCGAGCAGCCCCTCCACAGGTGGCGGTAGTGCGTGGCCGCCACGCGCGCCAGGGCCCCCAGCAGCCCGAGGCACCAGAGCGCCGCCAGCGCGCCGCGGCCCCGGCGCGCCTCCATGGCCTCCCCGCGAGCCCGGGGGCCACCGGGACCCGCCTCGGCCCCGCGAAAGGCGATCCGCGCTGCGCGCTCGGGCGCCGGCTCCGCGCGGGGCTCAGGCTCCGCCGCCGCTCACCTTCGCTCGGGCCCCCGCCGCCGCGGGCGCCGCCTTTATGCGCTCGGTGGCCCGCCCCGCGGGGAGGGGCCAGGCCTCGCCTCGCCCCTGCATTCCTGCGCGCTCACGCCAGGGTCCCCTGCGCAGCCGGAGGCCGACACGCGAGGACACCCACGGCACGCGGACATGCAAACACTGGCACGCGCGCACACAGCCCCACGTGTGCAGACATGCCCAGACGCTCAGGCACGCACACGCTTGCACGGACGCACACGTGTCCCCGACGCCAACACGAAAAAGAAACCAAAGCAGGGAAGGAAGCGCTCGGCTCTCGAGGCCACATCGCCAGTGGAAGCGGCGGGGACGCCCCACCCGAGCGGGGTGTCCGCGCCCGGTCCCGCCCGCCGCCCCACGGGACCAGGCCCAGCATCGGCGCCAGTGGGGAGGGGGACCCCCACACCCCACGGCAGGCGCACAGTAGGGGGCCAGATGGCAGGAGGCGTGGCTCGTAGGGGTGGCAGTGCCTGGGCGGAAGGCTGCAAAGGCAGAGACCCCTCCAAGCTCAGGGCCCCAGGGGCGCCTGGGAGGGCGGGGTCACAGCAGCTGCCCCTGCAGGACCCCCGCAGTGAGCTCTTGGCCAGAGCCCTGGACCCGCTGCCCCAAGTCCACTACTGCGAGGGGGGATCGGGTCAGGGATTCCAGCTGGGGCCCAAGTCTCCAGCTCCCTGTCCCCTGCAGCCCCCTCCCCTGTAGCCCTTCCCCTCTCCTGCAAGTGGGGTGTCCCCAGGCCATCTGCTCAGGGCTGCACTGAGATGGAATGGGCGGTGCTGGAGGGCACCCACTTCCAGACGCACCCCCATGCTGCCCAGCACCCTGCCAAGAGGGGTCAGGGGCACAAGAGGGGGCAGGCTCCCCACCACTTCCAGGCCCTCTTCAGGGGCTCCCTGACATCACTCCCCAAAAGGCAAAGGCAGCATCCCTACAGCGTTTTCTGTGCCTCTGAGGGCCACGGGTGGGGTGTGGGTGCCACTGGCCTGGGGCCCTTTTGGAGGCAAACAGCTTGGGGGCACCCCACAGCACCTCCTTCAGGAAGCCTGAGGGGTCACAGATCCAGCAGGACGGGGGCAAATGCCCACACCGTCCCGAGGTGACCAGACACCCCTGCAGGAGAACGTGACTGTCCCCATTTTAGAGGTGGGGAAACTGAGGCTGGACAGGTTTAGACTCTGCTCTCATCACCAACCTGATCATGCCAACAGTCCCCCGGCGTCCAGGGCCTGCCCTGGGCACCTGGCCTGGCCCAGCCCACCGTGAGGCAGGGCCCTTGGGGCACCCCGTGCGCTGGCGCAGCCGCTCCCCCTGGCCTGGGTCTTGTGCCACAAGGGCTCATGACGGGCTCAGGAAGAGGGTCCTCCTGCAGCCGCCGGCCGGCAGGGCCTGCGCCCCAGCGGTGTCCTCCGAGGCAGGGCCGGCGTGGGCGGCTGGCCAGGGCCTGCTGGGGCCGGGTGGTCGTGGGGACGGTCTCGTCTCATGGCAAGAAGCCTCGCGCAAACACCGCCCTTCAGTGGCGGCAGGGCCCCGGGTTCCTCGGGTAGTGCCCCTCCCAGGGGGCCCCACCCTAGACGTCCCCCAGGGCCAGGCCCACGAAGACACCCCACAAGGATCTCATTTTGGATGCGGGGTTAAAGAAAAGGTCTTAATAAACCTAGAAAGGTTAACTTCACCTATCTCCTCTCACTTTTCTAACGCGGCTACTGGAAAACTTCAGGTGACACCAACAGCTCACATGGTTTCTGTTGGCCCTGTCCCATGGTGGGCCCCCCCAGCACCCCCACCGCCTCACCCCCCACCCTGCAGCCCCCCAGCCACCAGGCTGGGACCTCTGCTCTGGCCCCTGCATCCCCACATCGGGGTCTCCAGCTCAGACCCTGACCTGAGCAGACGAGGGTCCTGGCGAGCTGTCAGATGCACACAAGTCCCAGGCCCCTCTGGACCTCAGTCTTCTCGTCTGTGCAAAGGGCAGTGAACGCCGAGCCCAGCTAAGGAGCAGGCGAGCCTGCGGAGAAGCGGGGCCTGGGGTGCCCCCACCCCCATGCTGCCGGGGCCCGAGGGGGGGAGAGCAGCCGGCAGATGGGATCCCCATGTGCTGGGGGCGGCTCACGGCACAACTGGGCTTCTGGAATGTTTCCTGACAAGTTTGGGCAAAAGCAACTCTGTCTCTTCTGCCTGGGAACCTTGAGTCTGGCTTTGGCTGGCCCCCCAACCCCCCGTCAGTCTCTGGGCTGCCCACACCGGGCCCCTCCCCCCCCCCACCGCCCCCATGCTCTCCCCCTCCCCTCGCCCCTCAGGGACAGGCTGGGGTGGAGCCCCATGCCCCTCCACGACCTGGGCCCTGCCCCCAGCACATCAGGTCCCCAATGTTCTCCAGCAGGTCATGCGGGAGAGGGGAGTGGCTGGGAGCAACCCTGGCCGTGTCCTCGCTGGCCCCCTCCTCTCCAGGATGGTCTTCTGTCCCCACCTGAGCCTCAAGCCCTCGAGACGAGGGGCCCAGCAGGTCCCTGGTGGTCCCCCGGGGCCGCCACCCTGAGTGGTGGAGGGGAGAGCCCTGGAGGAGGGGGCATGTGCGGGCCAGAGGCCTCTGAGCGGCCCCAGGCCTGAGCGCAGCTGGTGGCTCTGGGTCCCAAGCCCAGCTCCCCTGGGTCGCCCTCGCTCGCCTAGACCTCAAGGCAGCCCAAGGCCCACCACCCTCCTGCCAGGTGGACTGCAAACCCCCGGCCACCCTCCTCACGGCCACCGTGAACTCAGGGCCCCTGCTCGGCCAGTCCCCCAGCCCGGCCTCGGCCTGAGCCTGGCCCCGCTCTCCTCCACGCTTACCCGTGCGTTCACTCACTCGTTCAACGACGTCACGTGTGGTCCACTGGGGCAGGACGTGGATCTGGGGGTGCAGTGAGATCTCCCCACCCGGTGGAGGGAGCCCAGCGCGATGCGTGGCGCGAATGAGCTCAGGTGGCGCCTCCCGAAGGGCTGCCAGGGCGCGAAGGCTCTGTGCCCGGGGCAGCCGTGGTTGACTGGGCCCACCACGTGGGAGTGCCACGGTCCAGCCAGATGACGGCCACGGCCACCCCTGCCGTCCCCCTTGGAGCGCCCGGCGCACCCAGGGCCATGGCAGTGGGGTCTGGAAGCTGTTCCGGCAACGCAATCCCGACGCGGAAACACAGGGCTGGGTGTCTCTGCCGGCGGAATACCTGCGTCAGCAGGAGGACGTGGTCCTTGCCGCCAGGCTGGCTCCCGCTTCCCACTCGAGCCGGATGGGCTGGGCCGGGCGAGGTCCCCGTCCTCCCTCACTGTCACTGCCACCTCCGCAGTAGCACTGGCCCCGACCCCAGGGCTTTGGGGTACAGCTGTCTTGCTCCTGTGGCTCCTGCTACACGGTGCCTACCCTCGGGGCTCACCCAGGTCACGGCATCCCCGTGATGCCTTGGCTGCCGCCTGCGCGTGGACTCTGCCTGGCTCTGCCTAGCGCAGGCCACAGAGCAGCTGATAGGCGAAGCACGCCTGGACCTGGGAGCCTGAGACGCCTGCGGGGTACAGGGGGCTCCCCAAGGGGACACTGCCCATTAGCGGGAGCCACAGAGGCCCCTGCAGTCCAGTGCAGTCCCCGGCCCCCTGACCACCCTCCAGACGAAGCCCTGACCCTGAGGCGGAACCCCAGGATGGGCAGCCCAGCTCCTCAGACTTGGCTGGGGATGGGGCGTTCCAGGAATGGGGAGAGGGAGCGGCTCGCAGGTGGGGGTGGGGTGGGTAAGAGAGCAGGGTGCCTGCCCTTGGGGCAGTGGCTCAGGCCAAGCCATGGATGTCCCCAGCCACCTGAGTGTGTCCTCCGTGGGGGTGCCGCGAGGGGGCTGGGGACAGGGGCCGGCTCGCCACGGGGAACAAGGAGGGAGGGCGCCCGGCTCTGCTGCCGCCCCTAGGAGGTACAGCCACGCAGCCAAGGAGGCGTGAGCAGAAGGCACAGGCGTCCAGGAGCTCACGCCAGGTGACCGTCTGGACTGGGGTGTGGGGACGGCCTCCGTGAGCCGCACAGGACGAGGTGGGCAGCAGGCGATGGAAGCGGGGGGTCCCTGTGATCCAGGCAGAGGGGTCGGGGCGTCATGCAGGCTGACCGGGCAGCACCAGGAGATGGAGGGCGGCGGGGGCTCGGCAGACCCTGGCTTTGGAGGGCCTGGGCAGCTGCGGGGAGGCGTGCGGTGTGCGCCGGGCGGGGGTGAGGGGCAGTGGGCCGGGCAGCACCTGGATGTGCACCTGTGGCAAGAAGAGCCAGCAGGGGCTGCAAGGTCACCCTCAGGCTTCTCCATCCATCGGCCTTACAAGGACTCAGGGCCTCTCGGCCCCCAAACCGCCCTTTGTCTGTAGCCCCCCGCCCCTTCCCCAAGTGGCAAAGTCCCCTCTGACGCCTGGGAAAGCAATCTGGCCTGGCTGTTTCCGACCCTTGACCTGGCGAGCCGAGCCAGGCTCCTGGCCCCACCGCGTCCCTCCCGCCCTGCGCCGCTGCCACCACCACCAGTGGAGTTTATTTTGGGAGTGGAGAGCTCCAGGCCTGTGCCCGGCCCCGGAGGAGCACGGAGCCTTGGCTCCCGGAATCCTTCAGCGTCAGCGCTGTGGTAACGCATCAGCAGCCTCTGCGCCTCCCCTGAGCCAAGGGAGGAAATTAAAACCACGGCTGTTTCCGTGAGCCCAGCTGCCATTGCTGGCTGCAGCTGTGCCCCCCTCTCGCTCACACAGGGCCCCGGGAGAGCCCAAGATGGAAGCAGCCCCCGTCACACGGGCGCTGAGACCAGACGGCTCGGGGGCCTCCGGGCGGCCAGGCACAGAGCCAGAGAAGCCCCCAGGCCAGGCCAGCCCAGGGCCGTGCCACGGGCACTTCCAGACACGCACACACATGCATGGGCACGTGACAGAGCAGGGCCCCTGCTGCCCTCAGCCCTGCCCGTCACCGTGCCGACGCCCCCGTGATGACGGGGCCCCCACCACAGACACGGCCCCCCAGGCCAGTTGTGCCCCAGGGCCCCAAGCTGCCCGGGGGGAGCCGAGACCACACACCACTCAGCGCAGGGGAGGAGGCGGGAGGAGGGAGGGGTAATGGGGGGCTTCCTGGAGGAGGCAGAACGGAGCTGGCCTCTGGGCAGCAGGGGGGAGGGGAAGGACGTGGCTGTCGGGGGGGTGAGCACGCCGGCAGGTCAGGGGAGCTTTGGGGCAGGTGCAGGGTGCTGGGAGAAGAGGCAGGCCAGGCAGGCTGTCACGCCGGGCCGGACAGCTGGACCAAGCCGCGTGCCCAGAAATCCTGCCTGTGCTCAAGGCCCACGGCAGGCGCCACCAGGCCACCCCTACCCCCACAGCTGCTGGGCCGCCCAGCCACTCCTCCTGCCACCCTCTGCCCCCGTCCGACACGCTCACGGGATGCTGGGGTCAAGGCCGGTTGCCCGTTCAGCCAGTGCCAGGCAGTGGGCACCTGCACTGCCATAGGTCCTCCCCGTCTGCAGCCTTGGTGCCAATGCCCCATCTGGGCATGGAGACGCCCTGGCCTGGCACCTCCTGCCACCTCGCCCCCGGGACCCCAGTGCCAGCAGATCAGCTGCACAGCCCAGGCTCGGGGACCCGCCACGCCCAGGTAAAAGGTACGGCCACTCCTGCCAAGCCCCCCGTGGCTTCCCAGCCCTGTGCCCAGCCCGGAGTGTCCACGGCCTCCCTCCAAACCCTTATGCCAGATGTCGCACAAGCCCAGGGGCTCTTGTCCTTATAAGAATCTCATGGGATCTTTTCCGTTGTCTCCGATGGGAGGCAGAAGCTCTTCCCCGTGACGTTCCTGTCCGCCCCCCCATACCCCCCATGCCTTGGGAAGCAGGGACGTTGGGGAGGATTCAGACAAGGAATCTGGCCCCCGTGGCAGCCAGCGGAGTCAGGGGGTCAGGGGGCCGAGCCGAGGAAGGTGGCTGCCAGGACAGCTGGACAGATGGTGCAAGAAAGAGATAAGCACGCCAAAGGCACGGGCAGTGCAAAAATGCAATTAGGAGGCCGGACCAAGGGGCTGGACAGAGGGGCTAGGCAGAAACCAGAAGGGGCCCGAATTCATGGATGGAGAAGTAGAAGGAGCAGGTGGGAAGGGGAAGCGAGACGGCAGAGTCCCTGGGCCAGGCCTGCACGCCACCTCCCGGCCGCCAGGCCCTCTCAGAAGATGCTCAGAGAGGGGAAGCCAGTGGGCTGAGGCCACACAGGAGGCACCTGCCTTTCCCAGGCATCCCGTGGATGCTGGGAGCTCCGGGTCGCTGCCTCCCTCAGTCACTCCAGCCGGAGCCCCTGGACCACTTGGAGGCTGGGCCTGCGCCCTGGAGAACAGAAAACGGGGCAAAGCAGCTGCCCGGGGCCTCAACGTCACCAGCCCAGGAAGCCCCTCTGGGCTCAGTGGCAGGAGCTTCCAAGTGTAAGCAAGGCCCGGCCTGGAGCACCCGCTGACCCGACCTCTGAGTCGGCGGCCTGCTTGCCCCACAGCACGTCTAGTCTCACCATTCGAACAGCCACACCCTCTCCTTGTGCCCTGAGCCTGGAACAGCGGCCACGAGGGGTTAACCCAGCCCCAGGCCACCCTCTATCCAGAGTCAGGGATTCGAGCCCTGGCCCTTCCCCCCGACCTCTGCCTCGAGATCTTATAGGAAACCTGCAGGTCCTTCGCCAGCCGTGGAAACCCTCAGGCGGCCCGTGCAGCCCACGGAACCTGCTCCAGGCCCGGGCGCTAGGTCAGGGCACCCCACCCCGGGGCAGGGCCCCGCCTTCCTGTCACCAGCCGACTCCAGCTGCTGAACTTGAAGGCTATTATTTTCCTGCCTTGGCCTTCACCAAGGATGTACCTGCCAGAATTTGCTCTCCAGGGGCATGAAAGCGAGCCAGAGTCAGGAAACGAGAGCTTTTACCTCTCGGCACCTCTGATGGACGAGGCCGCGGCCACAGACGCGTTTGGAAAAGCTGCCGTCCTGCCTGGAAGGAATTAGCTTGCGAGTTGGATTTCCTCGCCTCTGTCCAGGGGACAGCCAGCCAGGGAACGCTGGCCAGGAAGGCCCAGAGCCTGGAACTCACAGGAAAGAGCCTTTGCTGTGGGAAGGCCCAAGTTCACTGCCCAGCGCCACGGCCCACAGGTGCAGCCCCGGTCTCCTCACCTGGAAGGGCAGGTGTTGGCTGAGTTGTGTTCCCCAAAAGGCACGTTCAGGGGTGTAACCTCATTTGCAAATAGGGTCTTTGAAGACATGATTCGTCAGATGAGGTCTCGCTGCAGTGGGGTGGGCCCTGACCTGTGTGACTGGGGTCCTACTGACAGACAGACGGACAAGGGAGAAGACCACGTGAATGCCGAGGACGGCGGGTAGACCTGGAAGCTGGAGGAGGCGAGGGCCTCAGAGGGCCACAGAGGGCCCGGCCTGCTTCCCGCCTCCAGAGCTGGGGGGATTAAATACCAGTTGTTTGACCAGTTTGTGGTCCTTTGCCGTGTGCGGCCCCCCAGAAAACTAAGACAGCGCTTGGCGGGTGTCTGCCGAGAGCCCCGTGTGCCCCCCGACCCTGCTGGAGACAGGTGAGCGCCCCTCCTGCCCCCTCCCAGAGGCCATGAGCCCAAGAAGCCGACCCCCGAGACCCCCGGCTCTGGGACGTCCACATCACTGTCCTCTCCAGGCCCCACTCTCTGAAACGGGGGTCACTGCACGTAGCCACAGGACAGCCATGAGTGACAGACAGCCTGACGCGTGGGGAGGCTCTGGCCCGGGGGTTGAGGAGGACGGCTGAGCCTTCTCTCAGCTCCAGCCACGTCATCACTGCCCTTTCCTGCTCTGAGCGCAGAAATCCTTCAAGCGTCAAAACCCACCCAAAGAGACTTCCTCGGGAGTCGGGGAGCAGGTCCTGTCGACGGTGGCACGAAGCCGAGAAAGCCCCTGTCCCACGACGGAAGGCTCAGGAGGGGGCTCGGGTACCTGCTGCAGGCGGCGGGTCAAGTCGCTCCACGCGCCCCACCCCCGCGGGCCGCCCGTCGCGGCTCCGCCAGAGGACAGCAGCGTCTGGTCCGGGTCGGCCCACGGCCCTCCCGGCTCACGGCCGGAGCCCTGGCGGCGCCGAGTCCCCGCCAGCTGACAGCATGTCGCTGCCCAGATTCCTTTCCCTCCCTCGGGGCAGCGAGAACTTGGCACCTGCCTCGTTCCAGCTGAGGTCGAGTTGGTGTGAAAGAGAAGGGCTGGTCCAGGAGGCCTTTCCCGCCGGCTTCCTCGGACGGACACAAGGAAAGAGCCTGCGGCGAGAGCCCCCCTGGGGTGGGGGTGAGCAAGGGGCCCCCTGGCCCCGGGACATCCATTCTGAGCAGGCAGAGGCTCCCTGGGGACACATCCGAGACGTCAAAGCCGAGGCCCACCGAGGCTGGGGTCCAGAACGTCCGCCACCATTTCTGCCGAGGCCTGGTGCTCTGGGGGGCTCCTTGCCGTCCCTCTGCCCTGGGGCCCCCTGGCCAAGGAGCAGCCAAGGAGTTGGCGCCCTGAGGCTGACCCCAGCTTCAGAGCAGGACGAGACAAAGCCTCACTCGTGCCAGCTCCTGTTCCCAGGGGCGCCTGCCCCCATGCCCAGCCCCCGCCCTCTTTCCCAGGCTCGCCTCCTTATCTCCTGAACAGAGCTGGGGTGAGCTGGAGAGGGAACAGCAGGCCCGTCTCGGAGCTGATCCCCATGCTCCCTGGATTCAGGGAGACCCCGCCCTCCCAGGAAGCCAAGGATTCGAGGCTCCAGGCCTCCCGTTCTCCAAGCCCCCACGGAGCCCCCGGCTTCATCCAAGCAAACTGGCAGCACTACTTTCTCCCTCAGAAGGGGATGGAGACCCCCCCACATCCATGTCAGACATGTGGGCCAAGCCCTCGGCCTAACAGAAGGGCTGGAGCCATCACACGGGGGAGCGTCTGCAGGCTGACTCCTGAGCCAGTGGCCAGCGGAGCAAGGGAGCATCGGGGGGCCAGGGCCTGGGAGGCTCGGGGCTGGCACCAACCTGCCACAGGCCCCCCCCTGGGCCTGGATGGAGCATCTGCTCCCCAAGAAACTTGGTCAAGAGAAGGCTTGAGGCTAGAGAGGGGACAAGAGACCCAAGGCCAAGATGGACAATGCATTCACTTGAGTTGAGAACAGTTCTCCTCCCCTTCTCCCGCTCCCCTGCAGCCAGCCTGGGGGCCTGGAGCCTGGGGGGTGGGGGCCTGCTCGCAGTGAGCTGCTGGGCCACAGGCCTCCAGGCACTTCCCTGGAACCCTCTGGAGTACCCTGAGAGGCAGAAACATGATTTGTCCCACTTTGCAGATGAAGAGACTGAAGTTCAGAGTGACAGAGTTCCTCAGTCAAGGCCACCCTGTGAGAGGCTGAGCTGAAACTCACACACGGGTCTTGCTGACATCGAAGTCTGGCCCTGGCATGGCCTTCCCAGCCCAAGCCTGGCAGAGCCTCTACCCACCGCGCTGTGCAAGCGCTTGTCAGCTGGAACAAGCTCCCCGGCAGGGCCCACGCTTCTCCCCAGAACAGGGAACCCACGGGCCGAGCCCCCTTGCCCTGGGGGAGGGGGAGGCCTAGCACAGGCCGGGTGGATGCGCCCACTCCCAGCTTCTCGGCACCATGTGCAGCTCAGGGCGCCCGCCCCGAGACCGCCCCAGAACACGACGAGCACACGGGTCTGACCCGCTCCCACACGGTGAGCCAAGGCGGCCCCCAGCCGGGCCCCCACGCCGGCGCGCAGCTTCATGGCGCCGATTCAGGACTCTGTGCGTGTTCTCCGGGCTCACCCCATGGCCTCGTGCCATAAGCCTGGCAGGCACCGTCCCCTCCTCCCCGGGAACATCTTGACTTCCGACCGACCACGAGCCTCGCCCACTCACCAGCGCCGTGATGCCAGCACAGGCCACGGCTGGACGGGACACAGAAACCACAGCGGGCCCTGGCCGTGGGCAGCGCTGCACCGCGGGAAGCCTGGAGCCGCAGCCATCCCAAACACGCAGGCAGGGGAAGGGCGCCTGGGGGGCCGAGGCCCGGGCAGGGCAGGGGTGGGGCGGAGGGGCCGGCACTGCGGGGACGCCTGAGACCACGTCCCTGGCTGAGGCGCAGGTCAGCCCCCCGCTCAGCTGCCCCAGTCACCCTGTCCGTGCCCCAGCCTCCAGCCATGCCGGCTGGCTGGCAGTGCCCAGGTGTCCAGCTGCCCGGTGGCTGCAGGAGGGTGGTCAAGCCGAGGCCGGTTGGCTCACTGACCCTGAGCTTGGCCCCTGCTCAGTGGGCATCTGTGGACTTGAGATTCCAAGATCCACGGACACTGCCGACCCCTGGGCCCAGCCAGCACTGGGAGGGGCTCCCCAAGGAAGCCCCGGAGGAGTCAAGCCATGACCCCAGCCGCCCCAGAACCGTCTCCATCCCAGGGAAGGGCTCCGAGCCTGAGCCTTCTGTCTGCTGGGGGGTTAGGGGGCATCTAGTGCTGGCCCACCTCATGGGCCTCCAGGCCCCAATGCACGCCCACCAGGGTCTCCCTGCTGAGACCCCCTGCCTGCCCGCCCCAGGAACGTGCATGGAAGGCAGAGCCTCAGTTCACCTCCCACCCACCACCCTTACCAGGGGTGCTGGCCTGCCCAGGCCCAGAGCCCATGGCCCTGGAGGGGGTGCTCGTCGGACCCCCGAGCTCCAGCTGCACCCTCTGAGGGACACTCCCAGACCTGGGGTGTCTGTGCAGAGGCCTCGGAGCCTTGCCGTTGCTGGAGTGACCAGGACGGGGCTGGGCTGACCCAGCAACTCCCAGGAAGGACCCCCATGGGCCACCCTGTAACCGGCCAGCATGGGTGGCAGCAAGAGCCGAGCCTGTGCCTGCAAGCGAGGGGGCCACACAGACAGACAGCACCCCAGCAGGGCAGCTAGGCCTTCCCAGGCCCTTGGCGGAGTCTCCCAGGGGCTCTGTGGTCACTTTGGTCATGGAGTCTGCCCAGCCCAGGGCCTGGCAAAACCCAGGGAGACCCAGGGACCCTGGACACCATCAAAGGGCTCCGTGTCACGTACCCCACCCCACGCCGGGGGGCTGAGCAGCCTCTGGGGGCTGGGTGCCAGGAGGGGTGGGCTGCAGGCTGGAGGCACAGGCTCTGCAGCAGAAGGCCCCCACGGTGGAGTCCTGAGGCCGTCGCGAGCCAAGCTCAGAGGAGCTTCTGCAGAGCGGCGAGTGTCTCGGCTGCTGATCCCAGGAGGGCAGGACGGGGTGTGCAGAAGGGGCTGTGGCCCTGGGGGGTCTCAGGTGACACCAGAAGGCAGCCCAGACTCCCTGGGAGCCTTCCTGGGCCCAGCATGTTCTAGGTGCCAACCTGGGGACCCCCACTTTAGAGGGAAACGCCTCTGGAACCCTGTGATCCCTGCAACCAATTCCCCAGCGCCGGCCGAGGGGACTCTGCTTCCCACTGGCAAGGAGCCCGGAGGGGGCAGGCGGCTGCAGAAAAGGCCTCAGCTTCCCTGTTGCACTCTCGGAGCAGCCGCCCAGAGGGCTCCAAGGTGGGGACACAACGCAACCCCCAAATGTGGACAGGGGCCCCTGCAGCCCAAGCCCAGGGGATGCCCGTGGCCAGCACCACACCTCCACCCCCACAGCTTTCGTGGCCCTTCACGGTTCAAGGCCAAGGTGCTGCTGGTCAAGGGTTGTCTCAAGTCTGGATTTGGCCTGAGCACAGCTGGCCGTGGCGCCTCTCATCCCACTGGAGCCGATTTCACAGAAGGGGAAACCAAGGCAAAAACCAGGAGGACAGGGGTGTGGAGACACTGGTCCTGGGAGCTGGGGGGGGGCTTTGCGTCTCACACTCCCCCTCTCCGAGGCACCAGAGGGTCCCAGGCCCCAGACCCCAGAGTGGGAGCAACAAGTCCCAGCAGCTCCTCTGTGCACTTGCCCCCAAGCCCCAGCCTCCTACTGGCCCCAGAGGGAAGCAGGAGCACGTGGAAGTCCACGCTTCCAGGACACCTCCGACAGGGCAGGCTGCCTCTGCCTCCCCCCAGCCCCCAGCCCAGCAGGCCGCTCCCCCACCCTGACAGGCAGCTCACACCTGGCCAGGGGCATGGCCAAGGGGCGACGGTCCTGGAAAGTGGGAGGTGACGAGGTCACTTCAAAAAGGGAGGTGTGAGCAGAGGGCCACTGTCAGGCAGGGGAGGAGGGAAGCCCCCGTCCAGGATCCTGGGCTGTGGACCCCCGGAGGGGCCAGGCAGCTGAGGACAGCGAGGCGGGGGAGGGCCAGACCCAGCAGGCATGTCCGGGGCAGCTCCGACCCCCACTGCCCCCACCACCTCCCCTTCCTTCTCCCTCGACTCGACCCTAATCTGTTCTCAGCACTCTCTTGGGGGAATTTTCTTGTTTGTTCCTGATCTTGCAGACAGCCAAGGCTGGACAAGCTGAATTCCAGGAGCCGCCCAAGTTGGCCAATGCCCCTGACTCAGCGTCCTCGCCGGGGCGCGAGCATGCCCACCCATGCCCCCTGCCCGCCCAGGCATGCAGGGGCCACTGCCGCGTGCCCCAGGCCCACCCAGCCCACTCCCCCTCCAGCACAGGCACGGCAGGGCCGTCCTCCCCCACTGGCCCCCAGGCTCCCCCCCCACCGTCAGGTGGGCTGTGTCTGGGCAGCAGGTGGGCCGGATGGGCCCTGGCAGGTGGGCTGGGCTCCTACCTTGGCAGGTCTTGCCGTCCCCCCGCAGCTGGTGCCCGGGGGGACACTGGCAGTAGAAGCCCCCCACGCTGTTGCGGCACCGGCCCTCGCAGCCCCCGTTGGCCACGTCACTCTCGCTCACGTCTGCGACGGGGGAGGAGCAGGTGAGGGGTGGCCAGAGCCCAGGAAAGGCTGCGGCCGGGGCCCGCAGGCCAGACACCGCTCAGCTGGTGGAACGCAGCCCCGGCTCGGCCCTGCCAAGGTCAGCGTCGGAATTCTCTGGGAATTCCTAGAGAGTTACGCCAGGCGAGACAGAGGTCGATGCAGCCCAGGGGTCAAAGTCGGGGACGCCCAGGGCTTCCCTGCGGGGCCAGCCTCTGGGGATAACTCAGAGAGCCAGCGGGGGGACAAGGGGAGGGTCAAGGGTCAGGCACCACCTGGAACCTCCCGGCACCATCCTGGCATTCAGGCCTATGGGGCAGGGGGCGGGCAGGGGGCAGGCAGGGGGCGGGACAGCCACGGACACAGCAGGGCCTGCCCGCTGGACGCAGGAAGCTGCCTGACGGGTGGGCACGGGCAGCACCACCAGGGCGATGTTGTCCCAGCCCCACCCTGAGCTGGACCTCGGGCTGGGAAGAACCTCTGCAGCCTGGGCCTCGTGGCCGAGTCCTTGGCGCCGTGCCCCCGCCCCCCGGGAGAGTGCCAGACACTGGGGGAGCGCAGACTGTCCAGAGGAGGGCGGCGCGGCCGAGGCGTCTGGTGGGGGGGGTGGGAGCCGGGCCTGGGAAGCAGGGCCAGGGCGGCGTGGCCGGGCTGGAAGGGGCGAGGGAGAGCGGCCCCTGTGGACATCAGGAGGGGCTTCAGTGCCAAAAGGGATGGACAGGATGCCCCCAGGCAGGCTGAGCGAGCGCTGAGGGGAGGGTCTCCTTAGGAGGGGGCGCCGTGGGGGTGCCATGTGGGAGGAAGTGCAGCCCAAGCAGAGGGGCTGGGGGCCAGGAGCTCCCAGCCTCCTCCAGTTATTCCTCGGTGTCCAAATCTGTCCCCTCCCCCCAGGGGCACCGTGGGCCTGGAGGGGGTGGGGGCAGCAAAGCGCCTCTCAAGGTGCTTCCCCCCTCCCCCCACACGGCGGCCCAGGGGTTTCGGGCAGTGCAGGGGATGCGCCGGTGATTTGCAGGCGCCAGCACGGACCCTCGGCGTCTTCCTGCTACTGGGCCACGTCCCGGGCCCCTGGTCCCCCGGTCCCCTGGCCCCCCGGCCCCCAGGCCCCTCTCTGGGCAGCCCCTCGCCAGCCTTCGGCCCTCGCTCAGTGCTCGGCTTCCCGCTCAGTTCCCAGAGGCTGGAATATCGGAGGGTCCAGCCGGGCCTCCGGGCGGGTGGGAGGCGGATGAGAGTGGGCCCCGCTCTGACCACCGCGATGCCCCTGCTGGCCGGTCCCACCAAGCAGCGCCCACCTCCCTGCCCACTGACGGACAGAAGCCTGACAGGCCCACACAGACCCCGCCTCGGCCCAGGGAGTCCTCACTGGGTGGCCTTCCTGTCCCCACAGGGACGTGCTCCGGCCCTGAGCCCCTCCTGTGCCTGGAGCCGGCACCTGGGAAGGGGGTCTTCCAAGATGCTCTTTACATGAGGCCAGATGGAGCCAGGGTGGCCTCCGGCCGCATGTCTGGAGTCCCCACAAGCCAGAGGACACCCGGACGCTGTCCGCAGAAGCCAGAGGCGCACACGCAGGGAGAGGGAGCTGGCCAGGCCGCGGAGGCCTGCTGACTCCCTGACGCCACGCTCGCAGCCTCCAAGCCTGAGAGACAAGGAATCCCTGCTAAGTTTGGTCCCAGTGGCCCTGGCCTGGACACGGCCTCCTTCCCGGCATGTTTTCAAGGGGCACAGCCTGGGGAGGGGGCAGCAGACCCCGGGGTCCTGGGCAGCTGCGTGCTGGCTAAGCTCCACCTCCGTCTGTCACACTGTGGTGGGTGAGCCTCGAGGGGGCCTGGAAGGGGAAAGGATGGGAGCCTTCCCCCAAGGCTCCAGCCCGACCCCACGTGGACTGGTCAGCCCAGGGGGCCCGGCCTCCGCATCCACTCTGGCAGAGCCTTCTCCATGGCCAGGTGCAGGTCGGCGACCCACGGGGCCCGCGGCAGGGGGGCTCAGGATGCTCCTCTGCTGGGGACAAGGCCCTCCTCGTGCCTGGGCTGCGGCACTCACAGGCCCGGGGCCAGCTGAGCCCCAGCCGCCTTGACCCCTGCACTTCCAGGGCAGGGAGCGGCCCCCAGGCACCTCTTCCTGCAGAAGGCCAGGGGCTCAACGCAAGGCCCAGCTGATCAGGGACCCTGGAGGGGACTGGGCAGCAGACTCGCCGACCAGAAACGCTGCAGGAAAACCAACCCCCAGCCGCCGGGAGCCAGGGCTGTCAAAACTCTCTGGGCAGTGGGATCCTGAGAGCAGCTCTCCCTCCGGCCAGAGCCCCCGGGCCCCACGGGCTCCCTCGGGCCCCAAGGCCAAGAGTCCCAGGGGCAGCGGGGGCTTGGGACCCAGCGCAGGAAGAGTGGAGGGATCCGCTGGGCAGGCCCAGCGGGGGCAGCGCAGCAGGAAGGCAGCTCTCCTTGCCCTCGGGGCCCGGCTCCCCACCCCCGCAGAGTGGACACCCCCTGCCCGAGGCCCAGCCAGAGCACAGCCCAGGGCCAGCAGGCCCCGCTCCACCCAGCCACGCTCCAGGCACGCCGGGTGCCACTCGGGCAGGCACAGCCGCCTTCAGAGGGGGGCCCCCGGCCCCCAGCCTGGTACTCGGGGCCTCGGAGCTAGGCCTGCCCCTGGCTGAGCCCCATTCCCTGCCCCCGCTGGACCCATCCCCCTCCCACTCTGCTCCTGCCTCTTCCCTTCTGATCGCTCCCCCTGCCCTGAGCATGGGGACCCACAGTCACGGGGGCTTCCCTGCCAGGGACCCAGGCCGCTCTGGGTGACCGGTGGCCTCCAGGAGCCCACGCATCTCTCCTGGGGCCCTACAGGGCCCCAGCTGGTGGGGAGGTCTGCCTGGTCAGCCGGGTGTCCCTGAGCACGGTGTGACCCCCTCTGCCCATGAGGAAGAGCTGAGGTGGGGGAGGGTCTCTCCCCCTTGAGGCTCCCCAAAGGGAAGCTGCTGCCAGCCATGGGGCAGGGGCCCAGGCTGCCCTTGGCTCACGTGGGCAGTGGGGTGGTTGGCCCCGACCCCCACCACCCAACAGGGCCTCAATGTATCAGCAGGAGCCGGACTCAGGAGGCCCCTCTGCCTGTGAGGCCACGAGGCCCCCTCCCACAGCCAGGGGCACCCCAGACAGGCCAGGCTGCTCCCTAAAGGACAGCTGGACAGGAGCGGCCGCAACGGGCACTGGACGGGGCGAGAGGCGGAAACGCTGCGGTCACAGGGTGGCCCCCAGCTCGGAGCTTAAAGAAGGCCCAGGAGTGCAGGGGCCCCCAAGTCCCTCCCCCAAAGGCTGCCGGGCCCCTCCCCCGAGGGCCTGTGGGTGTCCAGCCTCAGGGCCCGACAGCCATGGGGCTGCGCGAGGCGGCGGCCCCCTCCTGAGGACACAGGGTGGTGTCTGCCGAGCCCCCAGGGAGGGCTGCAGAGCCTGCCTGGCCCCTCCCTCCCTCAAGGGCTCCAGGACCCCCGGACCCCGTTTGACCCGGCCTTGTGGGACCCAAGCCTGGTCAGCATCCCAGACAGAGCAAGTCTGACCACACTTCAGGGGGGCAGCATGGGGGGCGCTGAGCACACGGCCCCCTCCCCGTGCGCCTCCTGCAGCCGTGGGCTGGAGCCTGGGGCCGAGGCCTCTGGGGGGGCACGTGTGGGACATGAGCCGGCCTCAGGGCCACGAAGAGCACCCGCTAGAGGACAGGAGGCTGGATGGGGAGGGCGCGGCCCCTCGAATGCAGGGCTGCGGTCCCACGGACGCAGGCTCAGGGCTGCTCAGCTTCTGGCCACCAGGGGTCGTGGCCAGTCGTGCACCCCCTGGCTTGCATTTTCTCCTCTCTAAATCAGAGACAGGGCTGGTCACATAGGGGGCCCATGGGGAGCTCCGCCCCGATGCGGGAAGCCTTTAGATGCTCTGAGTCAGAAGTGCAAGGCTAAGGCCACAGAGCCCCCGGGGCCCAGACGGAACCAAGACCCCCATCCCCGTCCGTGGCTGCGGGGCCCAGGATTTGGAAACGCTGTACCCCACAGGGCCCAGGGGACCCTCTCCGTGCTCACTGCTCCTGCACGGAGCTGCCAGGCAGGTATCGCCCTGGCTCATGCCAGAAGCTGCCAGAACACGTTCCCCTCTTGGGGTCTCTGGTTCCCAGAGAAGCTTCTGCCACGTGGGGCGGGACAGGGCTAGCAGCCAAAGGCAGAGCCCCACCCGGCTCCCGGCTGGAGAAGGGGGCAGCCCCAGCGGCCCTTCAAGGCACCTATTACCCCCCACCAGCTGCCAGCCCAGGACACTGCCCCTGGCTGGGGGCCTGAGGCACCAGACCTTACGGGGTCCACCTGTGAGGGGCTCTGCCTGCAGCCCACCCCCTCACAGGACTGATGGGACCCCTGCTGACCCCAGGAACCCAGCAGGGTCTGCAACCAGTGGAGCCCCTCTTCAAGATGGGCCGGCTGCAGTGACATCACCCAGGCTGAGCGGGTGCTGAGCTGACTCTGGGAGTCCATGACTGCCCCCCACCTCATCCCCCAACCTCGCCAGGACGTGTATCTGCAGGAGACTGCCCAGGGCGGGCAGTGAGGCAGGCTGGGCCCACAGAAAACCCACAGGATTGGGTTCAGAATTGAACTCCCCGGCCTCGGCCCCGAGAGCTCCCTGGGGTGCACAGGAGAGCCCCTGCTCCTTCAGAAGCCTGGCAAGGGGGCTGGCACGAGCTAACGAGCACACCCAAAAGTGTTGGCCCAGGGGAATTAAAGGCGCAGCCACCTCCTCCCAGAGCGGGCGCTAGGAGGGGCGGGAGAAACTCCTGCAAAGCCCAGAGCCCGGCGCTCCCGTCCGACGCAAGCACCTGGGCCTTCTGCCTCGGACCCCTCCCAGCGACCTGGGCTGGGCAGGAGGCAGCAGCACCCCTGCTCCCCAGAAGACCCTGCAGCCTCAGCAAACATCCCAGACCCCAGGCCCCCAAACAAGCCAGGCTCATGGCTGTACACGAGCAGAGTCTGCGGAGAGGGTGGGAATTACTGTGCAAACCGCGGCACTTTGGAGAGTGCTTCCGTTTCTCAGCTGCTAAAACAAACACCAGGCCATGGGCCGGCCGAAGCAACAGGAACTTACTGGCTCCCAGTTCCAGAGGCTGGAAGGCCGGCTTCTGCCCGGGGTCAGGATCTCCTGGCTGGCCAGCAACCTCGGGGTTCCTTGGCTTTTCCGTCACATGGCCACGCACATGGCAGTGACTCTTCCTTTCCCTTCTGGATTCCACCGACTTCCGTCTACTGCCTGCTTCCCATGGCTTCTCCCTCTGCGTCCCATTTCCTCTGCTTGTGAGAATTTCTGCCACGTTGGACTAAGGCCTGCCCTCAGTCCATGTGGACACCCCTTAACGAGTGACATCCCCAGAGGCCCTATTTACAGGGGGCTCACACCCCAGGACCAGGTGGGGGGACTGCAGCACGCCTTTTGTAGGGGGCGTGACTTAACCCCCGACAGAGAGCAGAAGAGGCCCCGAGCAAGTCATGCTGGGCAGCAGGCACACAGAAAAACGGCACTGGCCCGTGCACGTGCACGTGCACGCACACAGGAAAGCGCGAAGCCTGCCGGGCTGGGGCGGGAGGGTGCAGTTATTTTTTCTTACTTTTCTTTTTTCCAATACTTAGTTACTGTGGTGGCAGAATCTTGCCCCGCCCCCCCCCCAATGTCCAAGCCCCAATCCCCACTGAGGTGACACGGGAAAGGGGTATTAATCAGTTGACCTTAAAATAGGGAAACTATTTCAGATGATCTGGGCAGGCCCAATGTAATCACTGGGGTCCTTAACAGTGAAGAGGGAGGCTGAGAACGACACAGAGGCAGGGTCAGAGAGCGGCCACAGTGCTGGCTTTGCAGCTAGAGGAAGAGGCCACGAGCCAAAGAATGTGGGCGGCTCCAGACGCTGGAAAAGGCAAGAAGGCGACGTCTCTCCTAGAGCTTCCAGAAGGAAACAGTCCTGCCCACAACTTGACTTTCACCCAGTGAAGCCCAAGTGGGACTGCCGGCCCCGAGAACTGTGAGATAATGAAAGTGTGCTGTGTAAGCCACTAAATTTGTGCTAATTCGTCACGGCACCAATAGGAAACAAATACAGCTCCTAAGCGTGTATCACCTTTAAAACCAAAAAAAGAGAGACACGCACATATCCGCACCGGAGCTCTGCTCGCTGGGCGGGGCTGGCTGGGGAGGGGCCTCTGTCGGAGGGAGAGCAGCTCTCTGAGCAAGCCTGCTTCCAGGACACACACCCACCTTTCTGGGCGGCTCTCTGCTCAGAAGGCCTGTCAGCCCGGGCAGCCGGTACATTCCAAACCCACTTCCAGGCAGACCCAGCCCTGCCTTGGCACAAGCCACTCTCTCCCACGGCAAGTAACTGTTGAGTGCCAATCAGATGCCAAACCCTGTGCAAGGAAGTCACCATTTCCAAGGGTGCTGAGTTTCAGGCAGGTGCATGAAGAAGGCAGGATAGGTATAGGGAGGATTCCAAGAAGTACCACCGGAGGTGAGGGAGCTCCGGAGACGAGGCGCAGAAGGGAGCATCAGGCATGGCCTCCTGGAGGAGGCATCCTTTGGAGAGAAGCTGCTCGTGCACAGGGTCAGAGGACTCTGTTTCTCTGGGGGAGTTCCTACTGGAGCAGGGGTGGCAGCCACAGTGGCCGTGCTTCTACACGGCTCTAAGAACAGTGAATGCCATGCACCAAAGCCTATTTTGAATGCTCGTGGATGGGCTGCTGTCTAAAGGACTCACACAGGTTCTTCCACAAAGGAAGAATGCTTTTGCAATGCTACCAAACCCCCTCCCCCAGTTTTTTGGCTCAGAAAGTTCAGGATTTATGATCTGGCTTTGTTAAAGTGAGGCGTTCTCTCTCCTGTGGACCCTCAGCACTGTCTGCAGGACAAACATTTCCTGGGCATCTTCACCCAGAGCGCAACCAGGCTGTGCTGGTCCAACATCACCCCCTGGTGGCAGCTCTAGAAACTGCCAGACCAACTGCTCTCCTACCCTCCATTTCCTTTCTTCTCCTGGGGATCCCCCACATGCTCCCTCCTTCCTCTCAATAAATTCCCACTCTGGCATTTGCTTACTCACAAATAAAAAAGGTGATTTTTTTCAACCTGCTTTCTCATTTGCTTCTAAAACGTAATACCTTACAAAATCTCTCTCCACCTCTCATCCCACTGCATCAGGGAAGTCTGAGATGAAGTAGCTCTGTCCCACGGCCACCTAGATGAAGGAGGAAGTTTGTGCCTCAGCAACTCATCCCCCGGCAAAACCCAAGAGTCTCAAGGTATCACTGTAAAACCATTTTATTCCATGGGTGATTTTTCCTGTTTTGTTTAAGCAACTGACTTTGCAACAGAAGGATTTCCTCTCACACCACATGCACAGCAGGCTTTCGATGGGTGATAGTGGGAAGCTAAGCATGTGACTGTTCAAATATAAACAAACAATTCTAAATGGCTTCATGGGGAGAAGGGAGTCGAGGCAGGGGTTAGGCACCAGGCAGAGAAAGACAGAAAACAGGAGACTATGCTCAAGAGAAGAGAGAAGAAATGAAGCATATGAACACATAGTAAGCAATTTGGGAAGAAAGTACAAAAAGAAAGCTACGGGGCCCACATCGTGGAGTGGAAAGGCTGCTCTCAGGGTGGGGAGCATCGGGCAAGGCTAATGCCGGAAGGCTAAATGGTTGCATTTTATTTCCCAAGTTCCAGAAGATTCCTTCCCAAGGCCAGGAGGCTGGACCCCATCAATCCCTCCCCATCTGTGATTTCCAGGACAACCCTTGAAACCAAGAATGGGTCGCCTAGAAACAGCCAGACAGGCCTCACCCACTCTGGGTTTCTAGGGTCACCCAGGCAGTCGCCTCTGGGAAAGGAGCCCCTATGTGGTGGCCACTGGCATGGCTCATGGACAGCCTCCTGGGCAGGCCTCGATTGGGGGGTGGGCTCAGGCACTCCCCCGATGGGCTCTCCTCCCCAGAGGCCGCCACCACATTTGGGCCCACCTGTCTAGTGCTTGCCAGGGCTCCTGGGGGGCAGGGATCAGAGCCTGGCACAGAGGCAGCCCAGGGGCTCAAGAGAAGGAGGAGAGGCAGCCTTGAAAAGGGGAGGCCGTGCAGCTCATAATGGCGCCCCAAAATACATGAGCAAACACTGACAGGCGTGAAGGGCAAACGCCACAGGGCTGTGCTGTGCGTGGGCTCTCCAGCAGAGCACTTTCGATAGTGGAGGGAACATCTGGACGTGAGATCAATGAGCAAAGGGAGGACTTGACAAGCGCCATAAACCAATGAGCCCAGCGGACCCACAGAGGGCACTCCACCCAACAACCAAGAGAACTGCACAGGACTCACTGTCCAGGACAGACCACACATTAGGCCATAAGACAGGCCTGACGGATCACACAAAGCCTCTTCTCCAGCCACAACGGATTGAAATTAGGAATCAATAATGGAGGGAGAATTGGAAAACTCACAAATATGTGGAAATTAAGCAATCCACTCTTAAACAACCAATGGGTCAAAGAGGAAATCACAAGGGGAATTAGGAAATGCCTGGAGACAAATGAGAAGAAAAACCACAACATACCCAAATGTATGGGATGCAGCAAAAGCAGAGCTCAGTGGGAAATTTATAGCTCTAAACACTTACAATACCCAAGAAGAAAGATCTCAAATCAGTACCCTAACCTCAAACCTGGAGGAACTAGAAAAAGTAAACCCAAAGTGAGCAGAAAGAAGGAAAGAGTAGAAATTAGAGCAGAGATAAATGAACTAGTGAATAGAAAAACAATAAAGAAAAGCAACAAAACCAAAAGTTAGTTCTTTGAAAAGAAATAAAATCAACAAATTTTTAGTTAGACTGACAAAGAAAATAGTGAGAGGACACAACTAAAACCAGCAATGAGAGGGAGACATTGTCACTGACCGCTCAGAAATAAAAGGATCATAAGAAGACACTATGAGCAACTGTGCAACAACAGATTAGATAACCCTAAATGAAATGGGCAAATGCCTAGGAACACACACTAGGTACACTGACTCGAGAAGGCATAGATAATCTCAATAGGCCAATAACTAGTAAAGAGATTGAGTCAGTCATCAAAAACCTCCCAACAAAGAAGTCTAGGAACAGAGGGCTTCACTGGTGAATTTTACCAAACATTCAAAAAATTAACACCAATCCTGCTCAAACTCTTCCCAAAAATTGAAGAAGAGGGAATACTTCCTAACTCATTCTATGAGGCCAACACCACCTAATACCAAAGCCTGGTAAAGATACCACAAGAAGAGAAAACTACAAACCAATATCCCTAATGAATATAGATGTGAAAATCCTCAACAAAATATTAGCAGACTGAATCGAAGAGCACAATAAAAGGAGACCAAGTGGGATTTACCCCAGGAATCCAAGGATGGCGCAACCTAAGAAAATCAATTAACCACATTAAATAGAATAAAGGAAATAAAAATGCATGATGATCTCAATTGACACAGAAAAGGCATTTGACAAGATCCAGTAACCTTTCTTAATAAAAACACTTAGAAAATCAGGAATAGAAGGGTTCTTTTGCAACACGATATAGGGCATATATGAAGAACGTAATGCTCAATGGTGAAAGGCTGAAAGCTTTCCCTCTAAGATGAGAAGCAAGACAAGAATGCACATGTTCACTGCTGCTATTCAACATTGTAACGGAAGTTCTACCCAGACCAATTAGGCAAGAATTGGAAAGAAAGATGTAAAGCTATTCCTATTTGCAGATGACATATTCCTTATAGAGAAAATACCGAAGAATCTACAAGAAAGCTACTTGAGCTAATAAATGAATTCAGCAAATTGTCAGGGTACAAGATCAACATGCAAAAATCAGTGGTGTTTCTGCACAGCAGCAATGAACAACCTGAAAAGAAAATCAAGAAAACAATTTCACTTACAAGAGCAATGAAAAGAATCAAATATTTAGGAGTAAACTTAACCAAGGACATAAAGCACTTGAACACAGAAAACCACACAACATGGCTGAAAGAAACTAAAGAATGCCTAAGTAAGTGGAAAGACTTCCCATGTTCATGGATTGGAAGACTTGATAGTGTTAAGATGTCAATATTACCCAAAGCAACTTCCCGATTCAATGCAATCCCAGCAGACTTCTTTGCAGAAATGGAAAAGCCAATCACCAAATGAATGTGGAAAGGAAGGGGCCTGAATAGCTGAAACCACCTTGAAAAAGAACAAAATTGGAGGACTCACATTTCCCTTTTTACAAAACCACATTAATCAAAACAGCATGGTGCTGGCACAAGGACAGACAGATAAGCTAATGGAACAGAACTGAGAGTTCAGAAATAAACTGACACATCTATGGCCAGTTGATTTTTGACAAGGGTGCCATGTCCAATCAATGGGGAAAGAACAGTCTCCTCGACAAATGGTGCTGGGAAAATTGGATATCCACCTGCAAAAGAATGGAAGTGGACTCCTACCTCACACCATACACAAAGCTCAAAATGGGTCAACGACCTAAATATAATCGCTAAAATTATAAAGCTCCTAGAAGAAAACACTGGGAAATATCTTCAGGAGATTGTATTAAGCAATGGCTTTTTAAAGTACACCGAAAGCACAAGCAAAAAAAAAAAAAAAAAACAGGACTTCATCAAAATTAAAACATTTGTGCATCAAAAGACAGTATCAAGAAAGTGAAAAAACAACCTATGGGAATGAGAGAAAATATTTGGAAGCCATATATCTGATAAATGTTTAACATCCAGAATATATGAAGAATTCCTAAAATTTAACAACAAAAATACAAACAACCCACTTTAAAAATGGGCAAAGGACTTCAAAGAAGAAATACAAATGGCCAAAAAGCACATGAAAAAATGTTGCACACCATTAGCCATTAGAGAAATGCAAATCAAAACTACAATGAAAACAAATTTAAAAAATTAAAAATGAAAAAAAAAAACACAATAAGATACCATTCCACACCTACGAGAATGGCTAATATTTAAAAGGAGAAAATTGCAAGTGTTGGTGACTTTGTGGAGAAATGGGAATCCTCGTATGTTGTTGATGGAAATGTAAAATGGTGCAGCCACTTGGGAAAACAGTTTGGCAGTTCCTCAGAAAGTTGAATATAGGGAAATGGATGTGGCTCAAGCGACTGGGCTCCTGCCTACCATACAGGAGGTCCAGGGTTCGATTCCCGGGGCCTCCTGGTGAAAGAGCAAGCTGGCCCGCGCGGCGAGCTGGCCCGAATGGAGTGCTGGCCTGCGCAGCAGTGCAGGCGCAGCAAGATGACACAACAAAAATAGACACAGAAGAGAGACAACGAGGGACGCAGCAGACCAGGAGCTGAGGTGGCGCAAGAGACTGCGCGCCTCTCTCCCACTCCAGACAGTCCCAGGATTGGTTCCCAGTGCCGCCTAAAGAGAAGACAAGCAGAAAAGAACACAGAGAGAGCAGACAGCAAGCGCAAAACAACGGAGGGGGGCGGTGTGTGGAATAAATAAATAAATAAATCTTTAAAAGAAAAAAAAAAGTTGACGTAGAATTGCCACGTGACCCGGCAATCCCACTGCTAGGTGTAGACCCCGAAGATCTGAAAACAGGGACTCAAACAGATACTGGTTCATTAGGTTCATAGCAGCGTCAGTCACAAAGGCAGAAGGAAATGTGGTCCATCCACACCATGGAATATTACTCAGCCGTCAAGAAGGAAGAAGCTCTGACTCAGGCCACGACACGGATGAACCCCGAAGACATCATGCTGAAGAAAACAAGCCAGACACAAAGGGACAAGTATTATGAGATCTCACTTACATGCAATAATTGTAATACGCAAATTCAGAGGCAGAAACAAAATTACAGGCTACCGGGGGCGGGGCGGGGTGGGGAACAGGGAGTTAATACTTTGGGGGTACAGCGTTTCCGTTTGGGGCGATGGGAAGTTCCAGTAATGGAGGGTGGTGATGGCCGCTTGGCATTGTGAATGTAATTAGTGCCCCTGAATTTCCTATTTCATAGGGGCTGGAATGGGCAATTCCACGCCGGCTACCTGTCACCACTTTAGAAAAGCTTTCACGGGGTGGGGAGGGAGGGGGCACAGCCAGTGACACTGGCTGGGAAGACGGCAGAGGAGGGGGTCGCAGGCCTCGCGCTGAGCTCTGGGGGACGGCGGAGGGAGCGGACGCTCCATGCTCCACCGAGGCAAAGGGGTAAGGGGACCCGCAGCTCCAGGTCAGAGACGGGGTGGGGCCGGGGGTCACGGGAGGTCTGGCCACGTTGGTGACGGGGGCAGGATGCTAGAGCTTCCCCAGTGGCATGACAACGTCATGACCAGCGTGTCAGCAGTGGGACCCCACAGAGGACGAGGCTCGGTGGCCTCCTGCCATCAGCTTGGGACCCGACGCTCCCGACACCCTGAGGGAGTGACGACCCGGCCCCCTGAAGTCACTGAGCACCACGACAGAGGCCCTCCACGCAGACACTGCGGCAACCGGCCGGGGGCCACGCTCCCTGTTGGATACGGAGCCACGTGCCTACAGCCACCAGCCGGCAGAGCAGGTCCAGGGCCCAAGGCGGCTGCATCTGCTGGGAAAGCAGCGGGGGCCGTCGCCCCTCCACCCTGCATGGGCCCCAGGAAACCGGCCTCTTCCAGGAATGCTGAGGCAGCCAAAGGAAAAAGGGGGTGGGGGGTAGGGGACCCAGTCCAGGGGGCGTGCTGGCCACAGCTTTGCTCTCGTGCTCTCAAAGAGGTCAGCTTTGCTGTTTGTGCAAACGAGCCTCCAGAAGCGTGGAGATGGGATTTTTTTTTTCCCATTTGTTTCCCAGAAAACAAAACAACATTTAAACAGCCAGGTCGGAGGCCAAGAACATTCCTCGGTCACCGCATGCCCAGGTCTCCACCCCCGCCCCGTTCCTGGGCCGGTCGGCCCTTTGGCGGTGCCTGCGTGGTCTCCGAGAGGAGACTGCTGAGCTGCCCCCACGGCAGGCAGGTGGCCGAGCCGTCCACACACCCACAGCCCATCTCTGTCTGTCCATCTGTCCCTCTCCCCCTCTATCCAGGGCCCTGGCTTCTGAGCTCACACAGAGACTCCCCTGAGCAGCCCCAAACCCCGCGCAGTCGAGACGCTCACGGCGCACCCCAGCAGCCGCGGATGTCCCAACCCCGGGGGTCACCCTCTGGGTGGACGGCGGACGCCACCCCCCCCCACCTTGTCTCCCCCATGCAGAGCTGAGGAGCTCGGGCACTGGGGATGGGGGCCTCACCGTGGGAGCCCACCGGTGGCAGGGGCAGCTCCGGCCCCCCACCCCCCGGACCCCCATCCCCAGGCTGGAGTCAGGAGTGGACGAAGGAAGGAAGGAGCAACAGGGCCTGGCAGGCGCAGATCAGGCTGGCGGCTCCGCCCCCGTCCTCACGCCCGGGGTTCAGCCTAAACCTAGAACCGAGGCCACACTCGGTCTTCACAGGGACCTGGTCGGGGGCGCCGGTCCTGCCCGGGCCCCCTTCCCCCAGGCGGCCCTGTGCACCGCTTGACCTCCCGCCGCCACCAGGGGGCGCCGCTGCCCCACCGACCTGGAGGCCAGTTGGGCATGTGGGGACCTGGGGCAGGGGCTCCTTCTAGGAGGGGCTCCATGAGCCCCTCAACCTGCCTGTGCTGGGTCTGGCGCCCAAGGCGAGCTGCAGAGCAGCTGGGGGGCTGGGGCCCCTGGCCGGCACCTGGGCTGGCGCTGGCCGAGCCCTGGGGGCTGCGGGTGCCCTCGGCGCCACCTCCTCCCACCACGCCCGTCCGTGCTCGGCTCGCCGGGGTGGTGCTGCCCGGCCCCCCAGCTGACCCTGGCGCCGAGGGGTGGGCCCTGCTCAGGAATGCCTGGAGCCGCCAGGACCTGTGAGCAGATTCCAGGGGCGGGGTGCCCCCGCTGGCAGGTGCCCCCCAACTCTGCCGCCGGAGGGCGAGGCAGGCGCGGAGCAGGAACCCTGAAGCAACGGGCAGGGTCCCCAAAGCACACCCCTGCAGGCACCCCGCGGGGGGACAGGCCCCAGACCCCCGACCTGGGCCAGGAACACAAGCCCCCGCAGACCACCCGGGGGTGCCGGTCCCTCAGCCTCGGGCCTGATGGCAGCAGACCCCACCGGCCCACAGACCTGGCCGTGCCCGTCGGGGGTGGAGGCCGCAGGGCCCTCCTGGCTCAGTCCCCGCGGCTGCCTGACACACCAGCCAGAGGTTGAGCCCGAGATGGGCCCCGGCCCGTCCCAGGAGGCTGGAAGGCCTCGATCAGGTGCCGCAGGCACCCCCCCACGCAGGCGCCGGGCGGACCCCGCCCCTCTGCAGCTCCTGGCGTCACAGCCCCTCCTGGGTGGGGCTGTGGACTCGTCCCTCGGCACCTTCTGTGTGTCTCTGCATCGTCTCCTCTTTAGGGAGACCCCCAGCTCCACCTGGTCTTAACTAATCCCACCTGCAGAGACCCCATCTCTAGACAAGGCCTCGTTCTCAGTTTCTGGTGGGCATGAATTTTGGGAGGATGCTCTTTGCCCCACTACACCCCCCAAGTTCCGTATGGCACGGAGCCCCCAGGATCCTCTGTCAAACGGCTGATAGTCACCAGCATCAGAGAGCACTGTGCTGGGAATCTGCTGCCCAGGTGGGACGCGAGCCTTCCTGGAGCTGGCAGAGCACCTGAGACCCCGAGAGCACGGCAGCCCAAGACCCCGGGACCCCAGGACCCCGGGCCAGCAGAGCTGCGAGGCGGCGTCTCCCAGGAAGTGCAGACCCTCCCCCAGCCTCGAAGACCTGGGAGACCTGGGAGCAGCCCCTCACTCTCAGGGAGCTCCACGGCCCACCTGGGCTCTCGGCAGCCCCCGAAAGGGCTTACTGTTGCCCGCCGCCCGGGGAGGAATGGGGCACGGCGAGGGCGTCCGGCTCACCTGGGACACGCGGATCGGACGTGCGGGGCTGGTTGAGATGCGTGCCCATCAGAGACCCCGCACGAGGGGCGGTGGGGCCAGGCAGGCTGAGCCCTGAAGCAGGGCCGGCCTCGCTCTCTCTCTCGGCCCCACCACGGCCTGGGACAGCGAGCAGGGCCCACGGGGCTGGCCCAGCACCTCCAAGCTGGAGGCGGGAACGGGAGCTGAGCCGCAGGGACAAGGAGGCCCCGGTCCCTCCAGACAGCGCGCTCCCCACGCTCCCTGCCCTCCCGGGGGTGCACCCAGCCTGGAAGCTGCCCCTCGGGCACTGCCTCCAGGGCCCAGGACCTGCCTGTCCCCCAAAGGCCAGCTGGTCTCTCCCGGCCTGCCCTGACCCCACCACCCCACCCAGCGGCTCTCCAGCAGAGGGGCGACGACAGGAGGCGTGTTTGGCGTTTGCTCCCCTCCCTGCAGCTCCGTCCAGCAGGGTCCCCAGGCCCCAGCCCCGACACGGGACTGCACCAATGTCCACCCTAAGCCAGACCCTCCCTGCCAAGCCGGCCGCCACCAGCACGCTGAGCACGGGGCTGCAGCCGGCAGGGACGAGCTCCCATCACAGCCCCGTGGCAGGGACGCGGCCGTCCAGGCACCTGCCTTGTCACATCCCACAGCCCCCTAGACATCTACACACGAGCCCTGGCTCGTCCAGACACCGGCTAAGGCCTCGTGGGCCGCAGGGGCCTCGGGCAGCCACTGACCCCAGCGATCCTGCTCTCTGGGGTCAGCGAGACCGAAGGACCGCCCAGGGCTGGGACAGCCAGGACGGGGGGGGAGCACCTCCCTCCTTCTCTCGCTTGAGCTGGATCTGCCAGGGCTAAAGGGACTGGCCAGGGCCTGGGGCCAGCCAGGCCACAGCAGGTGCCGGCCGGGGGCTGTCTCCCGAGGCCCGAAGAGGCACTGCCAGGCTGGGGGACAGGGGCCTCGGAGACACGGCCTGGCCACCACGGGCCCAGCCACGGGGAGGCGACACAAGCCGCAGATACGGCGAGAGCTGTCCATGGGGGGCAGAGCATGGATCCAGGAGCCCCCAGACCCGCACCCCCCGCCCAGGGCTCAGCAGCCACTGCCTTCCACTACTCCTATGCCCGGCTACAGCCGCGGGCTGGGGGAAGGGGCCCAGGTCTCGCCAGGTCTCGCCCATGGGAGGCCCCACAGCCGGGGGCGGGGGGGGGGCGGCAGACCCTGCCTGGGGCCTCCCGCGTGGGGAGGAAGGGCAGGTTCCCAAGGTCGGGGTGCAGCTGCCTTGAGTGGGGAGGGGAGAAGTACTTACTGAGGGAAGCTCCAGGGGTCCCTTTGGCTGGGAGAGGCAGGCGGGGCCGGCTGGGGGCTCGGGAGAGCTCCTTGGGTGAGTTTCATGCACAGGCTGAGAGTCCCCCAAGGGCAGAGGTGCCCCCACACCGCGCACCCCACCCCGGCCCCTCTGCAGCCCCCTGGCCCCGACGCGGATGCCCACCCCACAGCCCTGCCTTCCGTCCCTCAGCCCCTGCCAGCAGCCTCCAGGGCTGGGGCTTGGCCCTCTGCCCCCTCCATCAGCTGGAGGAGCCCTGGGGGGACGAGGGTCAGGAGATGGCGTGGAGGCTCCCAGGGCCCCAGGTGAGTGGGCTGAGCCGGCCCCTCGGCCCCCTTGGCTCGGCTTGTCCACCGCCTTCCCTCTGCCCAGCGTAGAAAGAGCGAAGCCATGCGATGGCGGCTGCCAGGAGTCTGCCAGAGGCCCAGACACAGCCCTTCGGCCTCCAGCGCGGCTGGAGGGGCCTCCTGCACCCACAGCCGTCCACCCCATGGGCACGACGATCTGGCTGTGCACCCTGCCCCAGGTCCCCCCAGGCCCCCCGAGCAGCCAGGGCCTAGGAGAGCACCCGGTCCTGCCCGGGGGGGTCCGAGGCTGTCTGCAAACACTGACCCCATTGCTAGCAGGTCTCAGTTTCCCCATCTGTGAAATGGAACAGCGCCCCAACCCCACTCGTGGGGGCTGCAGGCTGTGCACCGGGGCTGTGCTTGGGTCCAGGGAAGGACAGTTTCCCCGGAGGCCTTCCCAGACAGAAGAAAGAGCCAAAAGGTGGGGGAAAGAGCCGAAAGCGCCACTGAGGGATTCACAGGGTCCAGATGGTTGGGGCAAGGAGACCACCCATGGCAGCCCCTGGAGGCTCTGAGATGAAGCCCCCGCCTCGAGCCCCCACTCCTGCCCCATCGTGGTCCTGGGGAGACCCCGGACGCTCACTCACCCAGCACCCCAGCTACACGGCCTGTAGCTCCCAGACCCCCAACCCCCCACGCCCGGGAGCGCCTGCCTCTCCGTGGTTGCTCGTGTTATTATATCCTTAAAAGACCCCCTGCTCTGCAGCTGACCCCCAAGAAGGTCCCACTGCACATGGGCGGCTGGGCCGGGAGGACACAGGCCTCCCAGGAGCAAGACAGAGAGGCTTTTGTGGTGGCAGCAGGACGGGGAGGCACGAAGACAGACATCCTGCTCCCAGGGTGAGCTGCCCACGGACCCCCAGCCGACCCTCTCTGCTGCCCCGCACACCCCGAAGGCACCATCCCAACCATGAAGAAGGCTGCACGCAGCCCACCCACCCCTCCTCCCAGGGCGTGGGCAGCTCAGGTGCCCAGCACGGGGTCCTACGGGGAGTGGAGCCCCTCTCTCAAAGAAGGGGACTGAGTGTGACTGAAGTGGAAGGGCCTGGAGCCTGAGGACAGAAGGCCAAGGAAGTTTCCCCTGGCCCGAGGGGAGGTGCCAGGGCTCGGTGCCCCCTGCCCCAGACCACATCCTGGGGGGCCGCCTCCACCAGCCCTGCTGGGGAGCACCCCATGGGTCTGGGGAGTGGGGTCTCCCCAAGTGGCTCAGGGACTGGAATCCCCCAGCTGCACTGGCCATACCCTGTCACCCCCGGGGACGGCCAAGCCTGCTGCCCCTCAGTCACACACCCCCTGCTTCTCCCCCACTGGGCTCTCAGGCCGAGGTGGGAGGCCTGCCCTCCCCTGCACACCCCAAAGTCCCACCAGGCTGGAGGCCTCGGACCACAAGGCACCAAGCCCGCTGCGGACAGATGTTTACTAGAGCCGAGACCCGGGGTGCAGGCATCCCCCCCACACGCCCCTCGGGGCCTCCGGGAATGCGGCCATGCACATGGACACTGTCACCAGCCACACTGCCCAGGCGGGTGCGGCCCACTGACCACGCGGACAGCCAGTGTGTCCTGAGGGCCGAGCCACCACATGGGACCTGACGGGTGGGACAGGGTCCTGGGGACGCCCCTCCCCGCAGCACTCAAACGTACATGCCTCTATAGAGAACTGCAGGTAAGGAGGGCCCAGGACCACTGTCAGACCCCCGGGCAGCCAAGCAGAGCCCGCCCACCCACCCGCGCCACTCCTCTGGGCCCTCCTCCCCTCGGGGCCGCCCTCGGCAGGGCCAGGGCGGCAAAGCCCCAAGGCCAAGGCCAGTGCGCCCAGCAGGATGGGGAGCGAGGCTCCTGGGCGTGGGGGTCCTCCCCAGGCGTAGGGGTCCCTCTCCCCTCCCCACTGGCTGACCCACTGTCGCCCCACACGGAAACCTGCTTGGAGGGCAGGGAACAGCGTGGGGGCCTGACTGCGGCCAGGTCAGAGGCCAACTCGAGGCCACACACACAAAGACAGGCACCGAGGGGCCCACTGCCAGCCGGAGGGGGTCTCAGGATGGCCCCGATGGGCCTCAGCCAGAGCCAGCTCAGCCCCCAGCAGGCTGTGCTAGACGGGCAGAGAAGGTTCTGGCACCGGGGTCCCAGGCCCTTCGAGGAGCCTCTCAGGCCATCTCCCTCCCTCCCTTCCCAGCCCTTCTCCTGAGGCCCAGACCCCGAGGGCCCCAGCAGCAGCTCCAGGCCCCAGGCCCCAGGCCCCAGGCAGGTCGTCAAGCGCAGGCCTGGGTGGGCCTGGGCCGCGGACGGGTGAGGGGTCAGGCTCCCACCCTCAGGAACAGTGGGCGGCATTGAGCGGGGCGGGGGCGGGGGTGCTTCCTCTCCAGGCTGCCATTATCCCGGCTTAGAAACAGAGCCGCCCTTGAGCTGAGGCCAGGGCCTGGCCGGCCGGCCCGGGCCCACCCTTGCCCCTCCGCCCGCTGGCCTGCCCGCGCGGGCCCGGCCTGTTGACCAGCTCTGCTCCCTGGCACGGCCGCTGGGTCCGTCCCCCGCCCCCCGGTTCCCACGGCCTCTTCTAGCCCATTCCTGAGGGACCCCGCCCAGCCGGCTTCCTGTCCACAAGGGACGCCGAGAGCGCCCCCAAGGGGCCAACACGGCCCCGGGGCCGGCCTGGGCATGGAGGATCCAGGCGGGACCTGCAGTCTCTCCCGGGGGGTGGGGGCAAGGCCAGGCAGCCCCCAGGCTCATCTTCCCAGGATGTTCCCAGGGGCTCAGAGGAAGTTTCTCCAGTTCTGCCAGCTCCTCTGGGTCCAATTGCTGCGGCCCTCCCCCCACGCCCGCCTTTCCCTACCTGGAAAGCCCGCCCCACCCACCTGTGTCTCCCCAGACCTCACCAGCCACGGGCCAGGTCTGCCTCGCCTCCTCCAGGAAGCCCTCTGCTGGCCCGTGTGAGGCCCTGGATGGTTCGGCTGGACCGGGGTGGAGTGGGCGGAGGGGACAGGGGGGTCCCAGCACCCCATGGGGAAGAGGCTCAGAGACCCGTTCAACCTGCCAATTGGCAGGTGAGGAAACTAAGGCCCGGGGGCAACCAGAGCCATGGGGTCCTGCACCAAGAAGGTCCCTAGAGGTGACCCAGGCCTCGGCTCTCAGGCTCGGCCCTCATCCCACACGGGCAGTGGAGCCCGAGTCACGGCAGACGACACAGGGTCGTGCTCCCACAGCCCATGTAAAAAAGCAGACGTCAATTTTAAAGTAACGTGTCCTCAACTCTAAGTTTCGTCAGACTGATTGCTGCTTTGACCAGACCCGGGAGCCGGGGGGGGACAGAGGGGTCCCGGGATCCAGCCCCCTCTCCGCTGACGACGGTGCTGACTTGGGGTCCTGCCTGACCCTAGCGCCCCAAGAGGGGGGCCGCGTGGGAGCTGCACCCCTTGGCAGCTGAGGCGGCCTGTGTGCATTTCCATAGGAGGGTGGGGTGGGGTGAACGAGGCCCCGCCAAAGGCCACATCCGCCCCAGAACCTGTGCCTGGGACCTTACTTGGAACGGGGGGGACTGCAACGAGGCAGGAAGGCTGAGCAGAGCAGAGAAGTCAAGGCAGGGGGCGGCTGCACCCAGGAGCCGAAAGAGGCAAGGCACGGATGCTCCCTTCCAGCCTCTGGGAGGAACCAGGGCTTGGGCTTCTGCCCTCCAGAAGCGTGAGAGAAAGATCTTTGCTGTTTGAAGTCCCCGGGTTTAGGGAATTTTGCTCCAGTCGCCCCAGTGAATGGACAGAGGCCATGGCCCTGAGAGTAAGGGTTGTGATAATTCCCATCCCTGGAGGCCCTGGGGGAGACGACGGCTGCTTGGCCACTCTGACCCTCGGTTTCCTCTTCCATAAAGCAGAGCAAATGAGGAGGCAATGAGGAAGCACAGGCAGAGCATGGTGAGGGGCCCAGAAGGGGCTGCCGGCTTCCAGCCCCCTGCCCTGGAGGCCATTTGTGGTGACGGTGGAGAACGGGGACCGCTGGCCGGGGCCTGAGCCAAGCCTGGAGCCCTGGGTGTGCAGCACAGGTGCTCATGAATCCAAGGAAGCTGGTGGGCACAGGGTCCCCCGCATCCCGAATGTGCTGAACCCACTCAGCACGGCCTGCCAGGACTCTGGACAAGAGGGACCCCTCCCGCTGGATGCAGAGCCCCCAACTGCGGGATGACCCCCAGGCAGGGTGCCCAGTTCCCTTCTCTCTCCCACTGGAGGCCAAGCCCCCTCCCCCACTGGAGGCCCACCCGCCACCCCCATGCTGAGTCCCCACTGGAGGCCGAGGGCTGGGGTCTCATGGGAAGGGCCCTCTCAGCACAAAGCGCAGGGCCAGGATCAACAGGCTCTAAGGGTCAACAGAAAGCAGGGCAGGGGCAGCAAGGCCTGGGGGAAGGTCCGGTATCCCTGCCTGACCCGAGGACGGGATGGAGACAGGCCCCGCCCCCGCGCCGCCCCCCAGGAGCAAGACCACACGTCCGTGCCCCAGGACCTCCCCCCAGACAGCTGCCAGGGTCCCCTCCCCACCCCAACCCCACACAGACCTGGTGTTCCTGAAAGAAACCAAGTCAGGCAGCGCCCATTTCAAAGAGATTAGACAGAGGGCGGGAAGGCCCTCCAGGCCCCTCCTAACGACCCCGTGGCCATAGCCAAAGCTCCTGCACTGCGCAGAGCCGAGGCCTGACAGCTGGAGGCCCCCGACCCTGCGTGGACCCCAGCCTGCTGCTGGGGGGGGGGGCGGTCACCCCCAACCAGCCCACACAGGGGCTCCCAGGTCTGAAGCCACCAGGAGGCGGCCCCGGCCCAGGCTTGGCCTCAGGGGGTCACAGGGCAGGGGCAGGGCAGGGGACCCCCACGGCCCAGGCAGCCCACCCTGCCGCCAAGAGCCGAGGAGGGGGCCCCGGGAACCAGCTCAGCAGAGAATCCCCCCCCAAGGGGCCTTCTCGGCCAACATCAGAGCCACTTCCGACCCCCAGCCACGCCGCAGCTGCTGGAGCCCCTCTCGGCACCGTGGGGAACAGCACGTAGCCGGGGGCTCCTCCCCGGACACCGAGGCCGGCCTCCGACTCCCCCTCTGGCCTGCTGTGCAGCCCCCCGCGCCGGCTCCTCGTCTCCGGCTCGGCCCAGGAGCGCCTTCACTTGGCCCGGGGCGGCCGCAGCTCTGTGTCCCGTTCCGGCAGGTCCCCCACACACGTTCAAGGAGACTCGGGGAAAAGCGGAAAAGCACAGAGGGAAGGAAAATCCACGCACCGCCCCCCCCACGCCTCCGTGACGGCGCGCGTGGTTTCTGTGCCTTTCCGTGCTCGCTTCTCCACAAAACCCGCCAGCCCCATGCGCAGTCCCCAGCCGCCCCCTGGCAAGCATTCCCCGTGATGACACGCTGCTGGCGACAGCCACGGCCCGCGCGGAGGCTCTGGTACCCCATCTCTGGACGTCAGGCACAGTGAGAGCCTCCAGCAAGGTGGCACATTCCTGGCTGGGAGACCCTGCTCGGGACCCCACAAGCCCCCTGCCCTCCTCGGCCCTCGTGTCCCCATCCATAAGGTGCTTTAAGATGACATGACACCTGCTCAGGGAGCAGGGGCCCTGGAGCCGCCTCTCTCCAAGCTGTCTGCAGAGGGACCCCCCCCGCCCCCCGCTGCACCCCCCAGCCCTCTGCCTCGGTATCCGCGGCTGCCCCCCCGATACCGTACTGACAGCAGGGACCCTGGAAGCCCCGGGGACACCGACAGCTGGGCTGGGCCTGGCACGCAGCGGCCGCCATTGAAGCAGACGGCTGGGGGACAGAGGAGGATGTGAGTGGGGCAGGTAGGGGCAGGCAGGCGGGGGGCAGCTCCCAGGGCCCACCAGGAGAAGGCACAGAAGGCGAGGCCGCTCATGGACCCCCCACGCCCAGAGAAGGCTCCCATGCAGCTTTAGCTCCCCCCAACCTCGGGGGGGGGTGCCCTGCCCTCCCCAGGGGACTTCAGGGAAGGTGGGAAGGGAAGGCGAGGCCTCGGGGCCAGGACAGGATGTCAGCAGGGCACACCCGAGACCCTCCCCAAGAAAGGGAGCACCCCACAGCCTCAACTAAGCACCCCAAACCTCAGGAGGGTCTCTCAGGCAGCCCCCCGCTCCTCCCGGGCCGGTCAGGTCACTCGCCCCAGCTCTGCTCTGTCCTGGGTCACATGATGGGGGTGGGGGATGGGTGAGGCAGAGGAGGGACAGTTGAGGGGCAGGGGACAGGCAGAGAGTGAGGGGACTGAGACCCTCTCCCCACACCCACCCCTGGGCCTGCCCATCAACCCCTTCGAGCAGCCATGTTCCCCTGAACCTGCTGTAGTGGGGCTCCCTGGAGCCAATGGACCTGCCCCTCCCTCCCAGAACTGGGGGGTGGGGGCTGCCACTGGACCCCGAGAGTCAGGGGCTTTGGGTGGGCACGGAAGGTCGAGGAGGCCTGCAAGCAGTTTCTCCAGCCCAATGGTCCCCCAAGCCTCATAGGCCTCCATCCCAGAGACCCCCACCCAGGCTGGACCCCCTCCCTGGTCCCACAAGCAAGAGGACAGAGCCGACCGCTGGCTGCGCACACCTGGCTCGGAGCTCCGAGGCTGCCTGCGGGCCTCACCCGGAGGGGGAGACCCCAGCACAGAGCCTTCTGGGACAGTGACCCCATTCCCACCAGGAGCGTGGCAGAGGCTCCAGGGAGGGTGAGGAGAGCCGTGCCACGGCCGTGAGAGGGTTCTGGGAATGCCGGAGCACGGGGTGAGCCCACAGAGGGGCAGGACGTGAGGCGGCACTCGGCATGGCAAAAAGCTGAGGCTCAGAGAAGGTGGGCACACAGCTCCCAGCCCCACAGCCCAAGCAAAGCCACACTCGTGCCCAAGACCCTCAGACCTTGGGGCCAGGGGTCAGGACGCCCAGCCCGGCCAGCGCGGGTCCACACGTGTCCCGAGGCCTCTGTCCTGCTCACCATCCACGTCCAGACCCTCTGGCTGCTGTCCCAATCCTCGGGGTCTCCCCCAGCCAAGGTCATCCAACAGGCATCCCGGCCGTCGCACAGTCACACCCCAAACCCTGGCCCCACTGGCCTTCCCCCTCCCCGAACACCTGCAGCTGGCAGATGTGCCTAAAATGGGGGAAGTGGGGCCTGGGGGACTACAGGGAGCCAGGGAGGAAATGACAGTGGCCCTGGGTTCCACCCAGGGAAGCCTCCCTGGGCCGAGGCCCGAGCCAGGGCCTGTGTCACGGGAAAACATCGTGTCCCAAGCACAGCTGACCCAAAAGCTCTTGATGCGTGCAACGTTCTTGGGAAAAGAGTGAAGCCATGTTCCATGTTCTCCAGGACCCCCGGCCCACCCTCCAAGGCAGGCTGCCCTGGGTGACCTCCTCCTGGACTCCGCCCTCCCGGGGGTCCGCTGTTTGTCCATGACTGCTCCCTGCCCTGGGGCCCCTGCACTGCGTCCGGACCTCGCGTGGGGTCCTTGGTGCTTGGGGAGAGCGGCCACTGGTTGGTGGTCTCCTGCTGGCCGCACTCTGCTCCTGCTCCTGGCGCCTGCACACGTCCTGCTTGTCCGCCTTCCTCATCTCACGCCCTTCTCCACCCTGTTCTCCTCCCCAGGAAGCAGCTGCCTAATTCCGGAACAAAGAGGACAGGAAATGAGCTGCTAAACAAACCCCAACGGGACCCTGCACCCCTCTTCTCCCCATGGACCTCTCACGGCAAGTGGAAGTGGATCCTCTTTCCAGAGAGGGGGAGACAAACATAGTAATTCCACCATGTGCACACACACACGCTCGTGCACACACACGCGCTCGTGCACACACACATACGTGCACACATGCACGAGGATACAAGGCAGGAAGCAGGGCCGCCCTCTTCCTGCGCCCCGGACGGACGCTAGTAACCAATGGCCTCCCGGGCGCAGCCGTGGCTCCTCCATGCTGGCTCGGGCAGACCCAGATGAGCCTTTCGACAACTGCTGCGAGGCAGCTTCGTGTTTCTGAGCACTGGGCGCCCCCTCCTCCCACCCCATAAACGGCACGCCCCCCACCCAGGGGTCCTGCCAGAAACCTGGCGCTGCACGCATGTGCTCTCCTGCTCCCCCCCCTCTCCTGGCTGCTCAGAGCCGCCGGCCTCCCTTGCCCCCAGGAAAGCGTCCTCACAGCCCCCTGCTTTCAGCCCTGCTCACCCAAATCCCACTCACGACCCACAGAGGAGCTTTTAAAATACATATCAAAGGACATTATTGGGACAACTGAGAAGTGGGAATATAGACTGAGCTCAATATCAAGGTTAAATTTCATGACCTTGAAAGCTGTACTTACGGCGACAACCTAAAGAAACACACTTGTTCTTAGGAAAGGTGCGTGGTAGCGTTAAGTGTTCAAGCAGCAGGGCGTGTGCAACACACTGTCAGACGTTTAGGAAAGAGAGATGATGGAAGGAAGGGAGAGAGGGAGGAGGAAAGAACAAATGTGGCAAAACGTCAAAGCTGGTAAATCTGGGTAGCTGGGCAGGGGATGCATCGGAGCTCTCTGTATTTTTGTCCTACTTTTACAACTTAACTGTAAGTTTGGGATTATTTCAAAATAAAGAATTTAGAATATATATAGACATATGAACCAGATCACTCCACCACCTGGTTGAAGCCCCGTCAACGGTTCTCCACTGAGGAAGAACACACTCCATTCCCACCCATCCGCGCCCCCACCCATCAGACCCTGCCCAGCTCCCGGCCTCCCTTCCCCACCTTCCCAAAGTCTGCTCTCTGAGTGCGTCAAGCTTTCCCTTGCTCTGAGGTCTCCATGGCAGCTGCTCCTGCCCCCAACTCTTTGCACGGACAACTTTTCTCTTCCTTAAGTGTCAATCCCTCAGTCAAAATCGGGGCTCACAGCACCCTCCACTTTGCCACGACCATAAGAAGCACTGCCCTGGGTGAGCGCTGTGCCACCGGCCGCATGGCCCCCCGAGGGCAGGCACCGTCTGTCTTGATCTCTGTCACGTTCCTTCGCACCGCTAACTGAGGAGCTCAATAAATTTTGTTAAATGAAGGAATGAACAACAGAAGGAACGAGCAATTGAATGGCCGGGCAATGCTGGCCGTGAGGGGGGTCACCTACAGGTGAGCTTTGAGGTCAGGGCAGGAGTGCCTCTTCCACAATGGAGGCTGTAACCTGTATCACCTCCACAGAAACAGAAAAAAGTAGATGGTTTAATACGAAGATGCAAAGAATTTCATTCTAAACCAAGAAGGGGTGCTCCTGGTGGCCCCGGGATCACAGATGCCGGAACGACCACAGAGGGAAGCCTCAGGCAGCACCTGTTGGACAGCATGGGAACAGTGCTGGGCAGGTTCCACACAGGGCAGGGGTGGAGGCCTGGGGCAAGCTGGCAGAGGGCCGGGCAGCAGCGACAGGTATCTGCCTCCAGGCAGTGACCAGGTGGAGGACATCATATTGGAAGGACGAGGCCATGGTTGGGGGGGCCAGGAACGGCAGTCTCCAACCGCAAGCCCACCCATCCCCACTGTCTGAAAACAGCAAACAGCATCTACTCCCTCCATGGACTGTGCAAACAGAGGCAACAGACTGCCTTCACCCAACTAAGAATCACCCAACATGTGAGGAAAATTAACCTGCAAAAGGGACAGTGCGCTCAAAAACTGGAAGAACTGACACCTGAGGAAAGAGCTCAAAAGCTTCAGAACATGGCTTTCAAAATGGGATATTTGAGAGCCTCAGTGAGACAAAGGGAGGCAGCATACATACAGCACAGAATAGGCAGAAAGGAAAAAAAGGAAAACTGAGAAATAAAAAATAAAAATACTTAATATATGCGTGTTAAGTGAAAAAAAGAATGAATGCTTTGCAAAAGCAATTTTGAGATGTGTAAGTAACAAATCTGTTTTACGCTTAACGTTAATTTAAAAACAATGCTAATGAATCTAACGAATACCTAATGCGTCGGGGTCACAGCAGGGGTCCAGCGTCATGGCTGTCGGCTTGGCTGGGATAGCACTCCCAGATCCTCAGGGCCCCGGAAGGCACTGTCTGAACCCACCAAGCAGGGGGAGGTGACCTGGAATCCAGAGTGACCGCAGGACCTGCTGCTCTGAGGCCATGTCCTCCAAGGGCCAGGCGGAGGGAAGACCTGAGCCGCAGTGCATCCATGTATGGCTGGAGACCCCCCACCATGCCCAACTGTCCACGCATATCCTCTACCCAAGACCCTCACCACACTGGCTCCCACACTGGCTCCCACTGCCCCAGGACACAGGCCAGGGCCTTGACAGGACAGGCTTTGGGGGTCAGGTATTCCCATTTCAGTTCTGCTGTCTGGATATCTTGGGGCACACCATCTAACTTGAGTCCCAGCTTCCCCCTCCAGAAAACGAGGCTCTGAAATAGGGGCTAAGGTCTGTTACGGGTGATTTCCATCTATCAAATGCAATATTCTCAACAACACGAGTTATTATCAGAGCATCACCCCACATTTCCCCTAAGGCTGAAGATGTACACGCCACACACAGCAGCCCCACTTCCAGGGCGAAATCGGCCTCCTCTCTCGCCCAAGGGGAGCAGGAGGCACGTCTCTGTCACTTGCTTGCACACCAGGCACTGGAGGCTTCAGGATCGACGATTTGCCAATCGCCCCAACCCCTCCAGGGATGGGCCTCTGCTCCGCAGTGAGGCTGGGCAGGGCTGGCCTGTATTCCTAGAATCAAAGGCCTTGGGAGGGCTCCTAGGGGGGCATCCAGGCCCGAGGGGCAGGCCTGGGGGCAGGATGGCAGATTGGGGAGCACAGCCCAAGGGAGAAAGCAGCACACTCTTGGCGATCTCACTCCGAGAGGTGAGAAGTCTTGCACCTGGCGAGCCCACAAGCAAACCCCACCCCTGCTTCCAAGACCGGGCAGGTTCTGGAAGCCAGGGATCGCTTCCTCTGCCCAGAACTTCTCTCGGCCAGAGCCCGTGGCTCTCTCCCGTCCTCTCCTTTCTGGTGGAAACCTGGGGTCCAGCCCCAGGCGGGGCGGCTGGGATCCGGGGTCGGCCAGGCCGGCCATCCCCTCCAGCCGTGAGCACACAAGCCGAGGCCAGATGAAGCCTGCGAGCAAGCGTGCCTGCGTCCCCCGGGGGCCTCCGCCAAAGCTGGCTGGCAGCCCGCAGACCCTGCATCTCCTCTCACCGCTGCCAGCTGGCCTGTGGCGGCGGAACCGGCTCAAATCTCAAATGTGCAATCAACTTCCTCTTCCATGATTCTGCTCTGCCTAGAGCCTGTCTTGGTTGCTGGGGGCTTCTCACGGGTTTCCTGGATGAAATCCTCTCTCCATCCACTCTGCAGGGCCCCGAAGTAGCCCAGGGCCCAGACATGCGTCCACGCAGGGGGCTCCGCCGCCACAGCGCAGCAGCTTGGGGTGCTGGGGTCAGCCTGCACAGGACCCCAGCCCCTCCCCCAGTCCAACTGGGACTCCTCGGGATTTTCTGGACGGAGCCTGGAAAGGGTCTCTGTTGGAAAGCAGCCCCTCTGCTCTCTGGGCCTCGGCTCTTCACATGTAACGTGGGCTCAGCGTGGCCCCGAGGTCGTTTGGGGCGGCACGAGGACGGAGCTAACCTGCGGGAGCTCTTGGCTTCTAGCAACACCTGGTTGACACCAGCACGACCGCGGTTGCGTCAGGAGCTCTTGGGGGCTGCCCGGGGCCCCAGCTGGCAGCGGCAGGGGTCAGGTTGACACGTAGGGGGGATTTGTGGCCATCGCCACAGAAGAACAAGATGGGGACTGGGCTTCTAACACCCGAAGGCGGATGTCCGCTGATACCCCTGCGTTGAGGACCGCGCCTCCATAACAACCTGAGGCAGGGCGGTCCAGGAGGCGGTGGGGTCGGGTCTGGAGCAGACAGGTGGAGCACCGCTGCCCAGCCCCGGGCCGCCCCGGGCCCGCTGACCTGCAGATGTGGTGTTGAGTCAGCCCCCCGACTGCAAGCAACTGGCTCCCGCCTCCCGATTCGGCAAGTCACGCGGTGGAACCAGCCCGCGGTGGCTCCTACCTGCAGCCAGGCAGAGCCAGGCCAGCCAGAGGGCCCACCCCTGGGAGCCAGCCCTGTCCACCGTGCGCCAGAGGCGCGGGGGGTCCAAGCCACACTGGGCGCGTGCAAGTGCAGAGAAACAGAGTGATGGCGAGCCGTCTTGCACAGGGGACCCCGAAGGGCAGCTGGTGTGGCACAGGATCAGGGGCTCCTGCACGGCGGCTCAGCCGCTTATCATCTCAGCCCCTTATCAGAGGAGGTGGGCCACAGGCCACTTTCCAAACCGCATTCCAGCGCTGACAAGGGCATCAGGGACCGCCCACCCTGGCGGCCCTGGCCAAGGAAGGGAGGCCACTTCCCCAGGAGCCCAGAGCCACCGGTCCCCACGCCCCTCCTGCTGGCCCTCCACCCCAAAGCCTCTCCCCGACTTCCTCTCCACGGGGAGGGGGCCGGCCCGGCTGCTCCCTGCAGTGTGTAAGGCTCAGGGCTGCCAAGGAAGGGCACAGCCCCCCAGGCAGGGGCCCCAGCTCCCCCGTGCTTCATGCAGCACCCACCACACAGGTGGGCTTCAGGGGACAGGCGGGCTCCAGGGCGCAGGTGGGCAGACAGACCTTCCTCCACCCAGGCTCAGACCCAATGGTGCCGGCCTCACAAGCCCCATGCCTGGAGGTCCTAGAGACAAGCAGTCATATCGACCCAGGGAACCATGTCCCCTCACGGCCCCCAGCGTCCATTCCGGGCTGCTGGATGTCCCAGAGCAGACCTGAGCAGGGCAGAACCCCCTGCCTGCCCCCTTCCACACCAGCTCCCAGAAGGACCATCGTCAGGGCAGGGGCAGGGGCATGCACCTGGAACCTTCCAGAAGGAGCTGGGCCTGGACGGGGCTCTGCTGGACACTCGGGATTGCCGCAGGCTCCAGGCTGCCGGGCATCTCCGGCCTCCCAGCCTCTGCGCCCCTACATCACAATTCCAAGGGGAGGTGCAGTGGCTCCCGACATGCCACATCCCCGAGCCCGGCTCAGGGACCAGGGCTGCACTGATGGGAACTGCTGGCTGAATCAGCGACTGAAGCCCCTCTGGCCTTCTGCCCACCCCCAAACTCAGAGCCAAGTTCACCGATGAAGTCCCCAGGACCGCGTCTGCCACAACGATGACACAGAACTCCACGTAGTCTCAGACCCCAGGTGCTGGGGGTGACGGGCAGCTTGCTGGCCGCCCTCCCACCCGCCACGGGGTCTGCGCCTGTGGAGACAGCTGCTGGGGCCGGGAGAGGACGGAGGAGAAAGGACAGGAAGCACCTGCCCGATGTGAGCACAGGGGCTGCAGCCGTGTATGCATGTGAGTGTCTTGAGTGTGCAAGTGTGCGCATGAGTGTGAGTGTGGGAACAGATGGGTGTGTGCAGGTATGCGTGTGGGCATGTGTGAGCTCCTGTGTGTGTGCATGAGCATGTGGTCACGTGTGTGTACTACATAGACTGTGGGGGTGTGTGTTTGTGCACAGGTTCATGAGTGTGTCAATATGTGGGGGTGTATGTGTGAAGGTGTGTGTTGTGTATAGTGTGGGGGGTCAATATGTGAGTGTGTGCACATGTATGAGTGTGCACGTGTGAACATACGTGTGAGCATGTGAGTGTACTGTGATGCATAAGTGAGCACGTGTGAGTGCACGGTGTGCGCAAGGCGACAGGTGGCTGAGCGCCAGCAGGCAGGCGGGGCCGTGCATAAGCGTGCAACGTGGGCCCTGCACAGGTGGCTGTGGGCCCCGCCCGGGGAGTCCTTGGGCGTCGGGGGTGCAGTGACCAGTGGAGGTCACAGTGGGGCCACAGGCCCCGTCCCCAGGCACCCGCGTGGCATCTGTGGCCATGCTTGTGTCCAGAGGAGGGAGTGCGAGCCCAGAGGCCCAGACCAGCTCCGCAGACCCCCGCGCCGGCGCCCCAGCTGACACGCGGCCAGAAGGGAAGCGGAGGAGGGAGGCGGAGGCAGGGAAGCCGGCGAGCCCGGCCCCAAGGCATCCTCCGCAGCCTGGCACCCTCCACGCCCGGCCGGGCCCAGGCGGAGGAGGCAGGGGGCAGCGGCCCCGGGGCCCCCGGGACATCCAGGGGGAGGAAAGGCGGTCCCCCTGCAGGCCCCCCGCGTGCAGGAAGCCAGGATGGGCCACACACAGCCCCCGGGGTCCTGCGGCAGCAAACAGGCGGGAGGGGCTGGGGAGGCCGGGGCAGTCTGGGAGGGAACCCCGGGGTGGGCAGCCTCCGCGGAGGGCCACGCTGCACCACCCGGAGGGCGCCCCGCAGGAGCTTCCTGGGGCAGCCCGAGCGGGTCCCACAACCCGGGGGCTTAAAGCGGCAGGACGTACCGCCGTCCAGCTCTAGCGGCCAGAGCCCGGAGCCCAGGGTCAGCAGAGCCGCGCGCCGCCCGGAGGCTCTGCGGGACGCGCCTTCCCCGCCTGCCCCTCACCTCGCAGGGCTCTCAGCCGGCCTCGGGCGCCTGGGCTGGGGCTGCCTCTCTCCAACCTCGCCTCTGTGGCCACGGGGCCTGTGCCCGGCGTCCGTCTCGGGGTCCAAACTTCCCTCTTACAAGGATGCCACGTGGGGTCAGGGCCCGCCCTCCCCCACCGCGACCTCATCGGAGCCAAGTCCATCGACAAGACCCTATTTCCCAAAAAGGGCACGCCCTGGGGCCTTGGGGTTGGGACCTGAGCTTAGCTTTAGGGGGATGTGGCTCAGCCCACAGCACCTCTGAGGAGCAATACAGGGTCAAGGCCAGGCGGGGCCTCTCCCCGACCTCCCAGCCCAGGGCACAGGGGGCCTCCAGGCCCAGTTCCCACTCCATTCGCAGCTCCAGGACCCCCAGGGCCCCCCAAACATCCTGTGCCGAGCCCCGTCCCCTCCACCTGGGCCACCACACAGGTCCCCACGTCCGCCTTCACCCCAGAAAGGGCAGCGCCTCCCCCAGCAGTCCAGGCTCGCCCAGCGCGGCCGCCACCGCCGGAAGCCGGGCTGTGTCCTCCAGGAGCCCACCCTGCCCGCACCTCGACGTCGGCCCCAGAGCTGAGAGGGTCAGCACGTTTTACGACCCCAGCTCACGGCAACCTGTCGCTGCAGCCCCCGCCCCTGCCTGGCCTCCCCTCACGCCCCTTCTGCCCACCGTTCCATCCGCTCCGGGTCACGCCAGCTCCAACGGGCTCGCACGCGCACGCCTCGCACACATGCCTTGCACACACTCCGCACACGCCCACCTCACGCACAGGCCTTGCACGCGCCCGCCTCGCACACGCCTTGCACGCGCCCGCCTCAGGGCCTGCACCTTGTTCCCTCTCCCAAGACCTCGCTGCAGACACACCCACCCCCAAGTCCCCCAGGCCTCCCACGGAGCTCAGCATCCTTCCCCGCGCCCCACCCTTCCCTGCCTCACTTCCCTCCGGTCTTCACACCGGCCGCACCCCAGGCGCACACGCAGGTTCCGGGGAGGTCCCAGTTGTCAGGCAACACCAGAGCCTGTTCTGCTCGGTCACCTCGCAGTCACAGACGCCGGGTGAGAGACTTGCTGCCATTCTCCCTCGCAGCCACTTAAACACGCTCCTCATTCCCACGCCAGCACTCACCAGGGAGCCCTACACCGTCCTCCAGCTCCTCGTGGCTCCGTTTCCAGGTCACGTCCAGGCAAGGGAGCTGCACGGTGGCTGCCGGGAGGCAGTGGAGCCCGTGCCCGGAGCCACAGCAGCCTCTGGGGCTGCAGAGACACAGTCCCGCGTTGGCTTGTCGGGGCCACCGTCAGGACGGGTCCTGGGCACAGGGGCCAGGCGTGCGGTCAGCTCTAGGAGCTGGGAAGTCAACGAAACGGATTCCCTAGAGCTCCAGAGGGGCGCGGCGGGGCCTCGGCCCCGTGAGCTGAGCCCTCGTGGCCGTGTGGCACTGACGGCCGCGGCAGGTGGAGAAGCAGCGCCTGGCACACACCGGCCTCTCACCGCGGGGCCGAGGCTTCGTGCCCTGAATCTCTGCAGCCGGGGGGTGGTGTGGGGAGCAGGAGGACCCTCCCTCCACGAGTAGGTGTCGGCAGCTCACGGGCGGCCCACTACCCACCCTCCCGCAGCCTGGCCCCCTCTGGGCACCCCTTGGCTGCACAGGGCCTAGGCTGGGAAGGTGCTGGGAAGAGCCAGAGTTGATGGGGAAACGAGGAGGGGGCAGAGGGGGCGAGAACGGGCCAAACTGGGAGAAACCTTGGAAGGGGGCATAAGGCCTGCCTGGAGACCCCACCTCCATCACACTTTCCCCGCTCACAGGTACAGGGGTCAGGGAGCTTGGAGGACCCCACCCTCGTCCAGCTCTGACCCACAGGCAGCCACTGAGAGCTCCCCCAGTGGAGGCAGAACTTATCCAGGCCAGGGGGCTCCAGAAGGCAGGGGTCAGGGACCAGGCGACCTGCCAGGGCCCAGGGCCCAGGGCGGGCGCCTGATACAGCCTTGGACCTCCCTCCCCCACCCCACCCCACCCCCGTCGTGAGCCGATGGGTAGAAATCCCACGGCAGAGCCGGGGCACAGCTCCCGACACACTGTGGCTCGATGCGGGACCTGGCAAACCCTGCATGGCTACACGGGGAGGCTGGGTGGCCACAAGCAAGACAGCGAGCGTCCCCTAGGGGTCCCGGCTCAGACCCTCCCTGCTGGCCAAGGCGTGGCTGGCTGACGCCGTGGCCAAGGGTCCCCCTACTGTCACCGTGGCTGACGGCGTGGGGCGCTGGCCCCATCGCGGCTGCCTATGGACGCTTGTCCTACAAGCCTCGGCTCCTGGCGCCCCATGTCCTCGCTGGGCCAGGACAGGGTCCCTCAGCCCCCGTCCCACCCGCCATGCCCCCCAGGGCCAGTGAAGCCCCAGGTCCTGCCTGGGACGAGAACCTCAGGAGGAGGCCCGGGCAGGAGGGCCTGGAGGGGGAGCTGCGGCATGAAGCCCACTCCCCAAGGTAGGGCAGCTTCGAGTCACGATGGAGGCCTGGGGACATGGGAGGTCCAAAGCCCGAGTCCCGGCCTCCAGCCTTCCCCAAGCCGCTACCCACCTGCTGGCTCAGAACCCCTTTGCCCTGCATACCCCCTATCCTGCCCCCCCTGGCCCCTCTCTCTACCCAGCTTCCCCCCCAGAGCCCCCACGCCCACAAGCCCCTTGCTGGGCCATCGCCCCACACTCATCTTGCTTGGAGCTCCAGGACCCCTCCTGCCAGCCCCCAGCTCCCACCCGCTGGCCCTTCCCCCCATCCTCACACGGGGCCTGGGTGGGTACCCTCAGGGCCCCCGAGATCTGGTCGGCTGCGCAGCCCTTTCAGCCTTGGTCCTGTGACAAGTGATCGTCAGCGGGCAGCCCCCCACCAGGCGGCGAGCTCCCCGGGCAGGGCCCCAGTGCACCCCCAGACAGGCTGGCAGCTGAGCTAAAGGCAAACGAATGAATGAGTGAGTGAATTAATGAAGGGTCACCCCGGAACCCCTCAGGCCCGGGGTGGGCGGCATTCTGGCTATATGAACCCGCTGAGACGGCACCAGGGCTCTGTGCAGTCCTCAAAGGAAACAAAGTACCAGAGGGCGGCCAGTCGGCTCTGGATACACGGGGAGGGGATCCCAGCAGCCGCGGCCCCCACCCAGCCCTCCTGGCCTCCACCCTTGCAGGCCCAAGGCTATCCTAGGGAGCGTCCCAGCCGAGTGACGCCACAGCGATGCAGGCCCCGCCCCTCCCCGCCGATCCGCCAAGGCCAGCACTGGGCAAGCACCCCCACCCTCAGCCACCTGCTGCCCTTCAAAGACCCGGGAGGTTCCACGTGCGGGCACAGTCTGCTAGTCACAGGCAGGACATTCGGACGGACCTGTGGCACCACACCCCCGGGCCACGGCTCACGGCCACCTGTGCTCGGACTGTCCAGGCGGTGTCCACCCTCCGAGAAACCAGCCCTGGGGCAGCCCCGGGCAGTGCTGGCCAAGCCCCGGCCCAGGTGAGCGGAGAGGAAGTGACCATCGGGAACTCGGGCCCCCCAACACTTTGTGGGCTCCCCTCCCCAGCCTCCAGGGCCACGCACCCCCACCCTCCAGCCCAGGAAACTGGGGGGCAGGTACCTTGGGGTCCCAGGGGAGAGCATTTGTGCCCCCTGACCCCCGTTATCAGATCCAGCCTCAGCGCTGGAGAAGGCTCCTGTCTCAAAGCGGAAACGTCCGTCCTGCGCCCCTCAACTGAGCATGATCCCTTTGTCCTCCCAGAAGCCAGAGTGGAGCAGGGGATGGACACGGAAGGCTGGGATCAGCGAGCAGCAGAGAGAAAGGCCCGGCAGGGGCCACCAGGACCCCCAAGGGAGGGTGCGGCTGGCGGGGACCAGCTCCTTATCACCCTCCCCGTCTCCCTCCGTTCCCGTCCTGGAGAGAACCTCCCGCCTCAGGCTTTCCCCTTTCCTCGCTGGGGCTCACGCCGGGACCTGCCTCTCCGCCTCAGTGAGCAGTGAGGGGAAATGGGACAGGAGGGGACAAGGCGAAGGGCATGGGCCCCAAGGCTGGGTCCCATCCCCGTCACAGACTGAGCCCCGTCCTCGCCCCACGACATAGGGCCACCACATCATTGCTGGCTCCGTAGGATAAGGCTCTTTGATCTCTGAGCTGACCTGTCCAGGAAAGGGCACTGACTCCTCCCAACCAGTCAGCCCTACCTGCCTGCCCACCTGTTCCCGCACTCACCTGCAAGCCCACCTGTCCCCACCTCACCTGCCTGCCTACCTGTCCCCGCACTCACTCACCCACTGGCCCACCTGTCCCTGCGCTCACAGGTCACAAGCCTTCCACTAACACACCCTGTGGCCTCGCTGGGCTCCTCGGCCATGAGCCCAGCTCCTCTCATAAAAGCCCCCCACGGTACCAGACCCCGGGACCCCAGTCTGGGCCCACCCACCACTTAGACCCCCGAGCCTCACCTCCTCTTCTGTACAATAGGTAACAGCGTTGTCATAAAGACTGAACAGCACAGCACGGAGCCTCACGCCCGCCACCCTGTGCTCGCCTCGCCCGAGTCCCAGCAGGACCCCCCGCCCAAGCCCCTGGCCCTGGAAGAGAGGACCAGAGCTGCTCCAAGGCCCCCAGGGGTCTCAGCCCACCGGTGCAGGACAGCACAGGGCAGCTGCCCCCGACCCCGGGCTGCGCTGGGACCTGAGTGGGCAGGAGACCCCTGATGGGGGGGGGCACGGCAGGAGAGCAGGCAGGAAGGGGGACCCTGGAACAGGCACAGAAGCCTCAAGACCCCGGTGCCAGCGCGTGGCCAGGGGCCACCCTCGGGGGCCTTCCCGCCACAGGTCCTCGGGTGCCGCGGCCGCCCCACCCCGCAGAGCCCCACAGATAGGCCCCAGCCCCGGCGCCCTGTCCCCCGCTCCTGCCAGCGGCGCCGGGGGGATACACTCTTCTTTCTCTCTTTCTATCGTTCCATTTCAACGGCCTCGGCAAGTGGAGAGCTCCTGAACGGGTGGTCCCTGGAAATCTTCCGTGTTGCACGGAAAAGACGGAGCTCATTTTGCCAAACCCTGGGAAAGGCATTCCCCATCGGACTGGCCCCTCCAAGGCACAGACCGATGGTGTCCTTCCCGCAGCCGCAGGAGGAGGCGATGCCAACCAGATGGCGGCAGGCACTCACGGGAAAGGCAGCCCTCAGCGCCGGGCAGCTGGGCCCACCCGGGGCAGCACCTGAGCACGGTCCGGGCCTCCGTGGCGTACACCTGCCTGAAGCCCACGTAGTAGACGGTCCTGGAAGAGAAGGGAGAAGGGACGCGCTGACGGCCATGGGTCCCTCGCCACTTCCCAGCGGAGCAGGCCAGCGCCAGAAGCGGGGCTGCTCGAGGCCGCGCAGGGGCAGGGTGCCGTGCCCACACCCCAGTCCAGGCGGCTCTCGGGTGGGCCGGAGCAGGCGACACCGTTCAGAAGCCAGCCTCTCTGCCTCCCCGTCCCCAGTGTGCCGATGGCATGGGGCTCCCAAGAGGAGTGGGCCCAGACCCGAGCGCCATGGCCCTCCTCCCCCGCCCTGGGAGCCAAGAGCCTCGCCGGGGAGATAAAGGCATGGTAGGAAGCAGTGGGGCGGGGGTCCCCTGTGTGCGGCTGGGGCCAGGGCGAGCAGGCAGGAGGGCTTCCTGGAGGAGGCGCAGCTGGCAGGCCAGGTGGCCTGGGTCTGCAGGCTAGATCCTGCCCGGGCCACCTCGGCCCCCCAGACAGGGCGGGACCCTCCCTCAAGCCGTCAGAAGTGGACAGAACTCTGCCTGGAGGCGGCAGCGGGGCCTGGCCGGCCAGGGGCACCGTCTGGCCGTGGGGCGATGGTGGAAGGGCCAGAGGGAGACCTGCTCCAGGTCTCCCCAAATCCAGGGGCTGCCCCCAGGCCACCGACACAATGAGGCTGGGAGGAAGCTGGCCACTGCGGGCCGCCCACTGGAGGCCACCCCGCCACCTCCGTGGCACGCCGGGCCCCACGCCCTGGCAACACAGCCCCACAGCGAGCGGCTTGCTGCAGCGGCCAGGCTGGGCCGCCGGCCTCCAGCTCCTAGTAGCTCCTCTTGGTTCGGGAAAAGTCTCTGTGCCCTTCCAGGCTCTTCTGTTCTTAAGAGAGGAGGCTGCAGTAGCCAAAGGATACAGACAGTAACCCCTGCATCCTTCCAGGCCCTCTGGGGGCCGCCCTGACTTCCCAGCCCTCACCGTCCCTTCCCCAACCTGCACCCATGGCTCTGATGGTCAGCAGGGCAGCGGCTCCCTGCCCCCACTCTGGGCTCTCACAGCTCACACCTGCGGCTGCCGGGAGCTCTGTGGGCCCCGTGTTTAGTGGCAGGAGGGGCAGCTCCCGCAGGTGAGTGTGGGGGGATGATGGAGATGGGGGGGTGAGAGGGGGTAGGGAGGGAGAGAGGGAAGGGATGGGGGGAGAGGAACAGCAGGAGAGCAGGAAGGAGCGCCCTCAGCCCCCCCCAGCAGGGGTGCAGCCCCCCACACAGCCCGTCTGCAGGGACGGCGACCAGAGCCGACAGCCGCTGGGTCAAGGGCCCTTGAGCCCCAGGGAGCCGCGGGAGCCTGAGATGCCGTTGCCAGGTAACACACCCGCCTCCGTGCGCTGGGAGCCCCCCAGAGCAGGGGAGCCGGGGGCCTGGACCGGATGCACCCAGGGGAGCAGCGGCTGGCGGCGGGCCAGCTTCCGGAGCAGAGGCCCCCACAGCGCCTCCAGGAACTCCACTCTGGCTCGACATAAACCACTTGCCTAGGACCAAACAATATTGGCAGAGCAGGCTGTCTGGGCCCTTCCGCCGTAAATATTTATCCCCTCGCAGGGCTGCGGCCACGCCGGGCTGTGGGCGCCTCCCCCCAGTCGCCAGGAGTCCACGGGACAGGCTTACTCCAGGCAGCGGCCTCCACGCCGTGGCCCGCATCTGGGCCACAGCCTGGGGTGCAGAGCTTGCTGCCTCCCACCCACAGGTCCCTACACAAGACCCCCCGTGGCTGTCCCCCAGGGCCCAGGCAGCTCATCCTGCAGGCCGGCAGGTCCAAGCCCACCGCAGGCCTTTCCAGCTGCCGGGAGCTCGGCCGCATCCCTGAGGATCCCACCCACATTCCACTGCTTCGCTGCCTGGGAAGCTCGTCTGGCGCCACAGGGTTGCCCACCGGCAGCGGCCAAGATACGTGCCTGCCAGTCTCGGACCCAAGCTGGCCCGAGTCCTGGAGACACTTCCCGAGCCGGTACCGACTCCACCACAGACACCACCACTGCCCCCTCCTCTCCCTGCCACGGCCCCTTCTGCTGGCTTCCTGGCCCTACTCCCACACCAGCCATAGTGGCCGTAAGCTGCTGCGGTAAGTCTGACATCCCCCTGCAGGGACACAGTGAGGCAGGGCTTCCACAGGGTAGGCCATGTTTGAGCTGGGTTTTGAAGGGCGAATAAGAGTTCAACAAAGACTGTGTGCCTCACAGACAGCACTCAGACCATGGAATCACATCTCCACCCTGCCACTCACTCCGTGTGACCACGGTCATGCTGTCTAAACTCGCGGAGCCAGAGTGTCCTCATTTCTAAAACAAAGCTTAAATCTACCTCGCAGGGGCTGAGAATGCAGCTGAGCACGAGCAGACGGCCCTCCTGGGCCAGGGCCCCCATGCGGGCTGGCCCTGGGATGGCCCTGGGGGGCCAGGCGTTGGAGGCAGCCCCTGCTCTGCTCCCTGGCTCCAGGCTCTGCTCGTGCCAGGCAGCCTGGGGAGGTGGCCTGGCCGGAGGTGCTGTCAGCCCATCTCATGGTGAGGACGAGGCCACCAGGCTGGGTGGGAGTAAAACATCAGGCCATAGAGTGCAAGGACCCCCACGCCACGGCGCTGCCTACTAGTGCTCCCTGTGGGGTGGGCTGCTCCGCCGGCGCCCCTCGGAGGGCAGGGGAGGCTCCCATACACCTCCAACTGGGCAGCCCTAGGCTCCACCCAAGAAGAGGGTCCCCAGGACCTGCTTTGCACATGGAGTCCCAGGAGACCCAACCCCAAATGCAGACCCGAAGACCCACAACATGGAGGCTCTGCGGCCCCCACTGGGGCACAGCCCAGACCGTGTGGCCGCCCTGGAGGCTGGACCTTCACCTCACCATCCCCTGGCCTTCACCATGACGCCCCCGACACCCTGCCCGGCGGCTGCAGGCACCAGTGGCTGCAGAGGCCGCCCCACCTCCCGGCTGGCCAGAGGCTGCCCCTGCGGCCCCCATGCCTGGCCAGGCGAGGTCCAAGCGGCTCTGGCTGCTTCCAGGAGCAGCAGCTGCCAAGGGGGAGGCCATTTAGAGGGAAGACGCGCAGCGCCGAGCCGGGTCTGGGCGCCCATGGACGCCCACGCAAGCACCAAGGTCGAGGGGACAGACTCCACAGGCACATGGAGGGGACGACAGGGGGGGCGCTTCGGTCTCCAGCTCGGGGCTCCTCCACCCCGGCACCTCACCCCCATCACGGGGGCTGTCCTGGGCACGGTGGGGTGCTCAGCAGCGCCCCCCCCACGGCCCACTAGATGTCCCCAGGACATGGTCACATGGTGCCCCAGGTGAAGGTGAGAGCGGAGTTTCCTCTCCTTGAACAAACAGCAAAAATGCACATTGCAACCTCCCCCGGGAGCCTCCAGGCCGCCCCAGGAGGTCCACGCCCCGACAGGGACCCCACGCCCCGACAGGGCCCCCACCCCCCAGGACCCACCTCCCACCCCGCAGCTGGCTGGCCCAGGGACCCCGCCGAGGAGGAAGAGCCTCGCTGGGGTGAGAGGGTGTCGCCCTCAGATGGGGGCCCCGGGTGAAAAGCCCTGAGCTCCCGTCAGACCCCCAGGCCGCCCGCCCGGCCCCTGCCCTGGGCCCTCCACCTCCCACGCGGGGCCACGGCTCCGCGGGGGCCCCAGCACCTACCTCCTCTGGTGGCTGACGCACCTCGCCTGCCCGCCACAGCCCGGTCTCCAGACGGGCGCCGAGACGCTGGCGGCCTGCGCACAGGGCTGCCGGCGGCGTACCAGGGCCAGCTCCCGCTGGGCGCACACGTGCGGCCTGGGCGGGGGACACACAGTCAGCCCCGCAGCTCCCCGCTGCAGCCCCCCGCCCCTCCCATGGGGGTCAAGGCCCGCGGCCGGGGCTCCGTGACGTGGGGCCCTCCATGCCCTCGCCCAGGCGGGGGCCCCCACACGTGGGCTCCGTGCCACCCACGGCCTTGCCCCTGATCCTGCCAAGACCCCGCGCCTAGGGGGTCACTGCCCCCTTGGCCGACAGGGCGGAAGGCCGGTGGAGGGCGGCCGACTCGGCACGCTGAGCCCCCCCCCCCCGACTCCAAAGCCAACTCCTCCCCACTCCAGCCCGACCCACTTTGGAGGTGACAGTGCTGGGGGGCGGGGCGTGCTGGGGCGCAGGCTGCGGGGAGGGGCTCCAGGCAGGACCAGGTAGCACAGAGGAGGCGAGAGAGAGAAAGAGAGACAGAAAGAGAGCGAGAGAGCGAGAGAGCGAGAGAGCGAGAGAGAGAGAGAGAGAGAGAGAGAGCCACGCGGAGAGGGAGGGGCTAGACACTGAGCTGTGGGGACCTATTTGGAAACAGGGTCTTTGGGGTTAGCAGGGTGGGCTCCACCCCACCTCGATGGTGTCCTTGGAGAAGGGGAGAAGAGACGCAGCCAGACACGGGGAGACAGCCGGGAATGGAGGGGCGCAGCCACCAGCCGGGGAGCTCCAGGCATGGCCGGTCAGCACCAGCGGCCAGAGGAGGCCGGGGAGGAGGCTCCCCGAGCCCCCGGTTTGGACTTCTCGCCCGCATCGTCACCCCACCAAAACTTCCAGCCCGCCCTACGGGTTCTGGACTTGCCGGCCCCACCTCCGCGTGAGCCAATTCCTTGAAATGAATCTCGGCGCGTGGGCGGAGGCCCCTGACGCCGGGGAAACGCGGGGAGCCGGTCCCTGGAGTTCCAGGGCCTCCCAGCACCCCCTGCACCCTCGCAATGGAGGGTCTCGGACGGGGGGGTCACGCTCACCACGGAGGGCGGCTGTGAAACAGGAATCACCTCCCCGCGGCCGCGCCAGCCCAGAGGTTGCACAACCAGGCCCAGCTGCCAAGTGACCGGAGGCCGTCCAGGCCGCACCGTGGCTCCCAGCAAGTGGGAAAGGCCCCGCTCAGGGAAGGGTCAAGGGGAGGAACACTCCGGAATCAGGCCAATGAGGCAGATACGAGCCCAGAGCGCAGGCCTCCGCCCTGATTTGGGGATGAGAGTCATCTCCGGGGAGGTGAATTTCGGCAGAGAAGGTGGCGCCCGAAGGCCCTGGGCTGCGTCCCACACACAGCCAAGCTCTGGTACCCGGAGGCACGGCCTGCCCCCCACGCGTCTGCGCCCGGCTAAAAAGTCCTGGCGCTGGAGCCCCTCAACCTCCTTGGGGGACGCTGGGGTCATGGGCCACCTCTTCCCCAGCATCCCCATCTGGGGTCCCCGGCTCCGCCAGGCAGTGCCGTGCTCCCTGCGGCCCCCAGGCCTCTCTCCAATCCCCCCACCCTTCGCCAGGCTGCAAGTCCATGACCCCCACAGCGCCAAGTTCAGGGCTGGGCTGCCCGAAAGCCCCTGGGCTCAGCAATGACGTCCAGGCCCCAGGGGGCTGCACCGCCCTGCCCCCTGTCCCCGCCCCCGGGCCGGACACCAGCCACCTGCCGTATTGGGCTCCTGCTGGGTGCAAGATCCCTGCCCAGCCCCAAACTTGAGCCCACCAGGCCCAGCAGTGGGACGGGGCATGCGTTGTGGGCGGGCCTTGGAGGTGCACAGGAGTGGGGGGGTGGGGCCAGTGTGGGTGGGCCCGGAGCAGCGGGCGGGTGTGGTACCCGTGGGGCAGGCGGGCGCCTGTGGGTGGGCCTTGCAGCGGCAGCTGGGGCGCGCGGAGACCTGGAAAGTGCTTGGACAGCGCGTTGTCTCAGCCTCGTTGCTGACCCCGACCGCGTGGCCTCCTATCCTGGCCCCCCACACCCATCCCTCTGTAAGCACCCTCTCCTCGGACCCTGGGCTGGAGCACGCGGTCTCCCGGCCCCTGCCAAGGACGGGCACCCTGCTACGCTGGAAACCAAAGGCCGGCCTCGGGGAGCGACGCCAAGCTGGGGGTGAGACGGGCATTTTAAAGAACTGGCCCGTTTGGGCAGCCGGAGCTCACTCCCTCGTGGACACAGTGGTTTTCCACCGGGACCTCCTGAGAACCACAAATTCTCAGGGAATCAAAATCTGGGGTGGGGTCCCAGCATCCTGTGTTTTAACAAGCCCTCGGGGGCACATGGAATGCTGCCACCCACCACACGGGGGCAGAGGCCACAGGCGGGGGCACGGCCCCCGCGGGATCCCCTGTATTTCTCACCAACCAGCTACAAATTTGGGGTCCCCACTATCCCCTCAGGTTCGATAATTCTCTAGAACGAACGACTCACAGAGCTCAGGAAAACATGCTTGCGATTCGCTCTGCTATAGCAGAAGAGGAAACAAGGAGAGCTGCAAGGGGAGGGCCGGGGGGCCAGACTCGGGGCTCCCGTGTGCTCTCCCCGCAGACTCGGGGCGCGGCGCCCTCCCTGCACATCCGTGTGAAGGACTGACCGGGAGCCTGTGCTGGGGTCTCATCGAGTATAGACAGGAGGAAATCAGCCCCCTCCCCACCCCGGAGGCGCCATGACCCGGCTCAGATGGCTGGTGCTTCGGGCGTGGCCGCCTCACCTGAGCCCCCTGCCGGCATAAACCACCAGGTGGGGTGGCCCACGGTGGCAAGGACACCTGGGGTAGCCAGGGCATTCTGGGCGCTGCACCCACAGCTTTGTGTGCACACTGGCCTGGGGCCCACGGGACCGGCCCGGGCACTGGGTCGCCTTTGCTCCGGTGCCCTCACCACCCCTGGCCTGGCTTGCCAGCAAGTGCCTGCCTCGCTTTCTAACCATGCGGCATGGAAGGCGGAGGTGAGGGGCAGGGGCCCGGGCTGGTGGCCTCTGGGTCCCCGGGCTGCGGGCCCTGGGCTGTGGGAGACCCCCTTCCCGCTCAAAGGACAGGGACAGCCCAGGAAGGCAGCATGGGGGAAGGTGTGCGGGCACGAGCCACCTGGATGGGCCTGGCGTGGGTGGAGGCAGGCCAAGAGCCCCCGGGTGCCGCGAGCTGAGGCTCGCCGCTTCCGCTTCTGTAAAGTGGGGGATGCCTCCCCAAATTGAGACCGTGCATGCTAGGGTCTCGGCCAGCAGAAAGTCCCCAGGCTCTGCCCAGAGCCTCTCTCCACCCCAGGGCCAGCCAGCCCATCACACAGAGGCGTCAGGGCCTCAGGGAGGTGACAGCTCAGGGGGGCGGGGGCCAGGGGAGGAGGAGCAAACGGCCCAAAAGACACGCCCGGGTCCCAGCCCCAGGCCAGTGAATGCGACCCTCTGTGGAGGTGGGGTCTCTGGAGATGCGGTTAGTCAAGAAGAGGGTGGGCCCTAACCCCATATGCCTGGGGTCCTTACAAGAGGACATTTGGCCACAGAGACCCCGGGGAGGCCACGCAAAGACAGGGGCAGATGCACCTGCCAAGCCAGGAATGCCACGAAGCATGGCAGCCGCCAGAGCAGGAAGGGGCCAGGGCCCTCCCTTATGCGTTTCAGGGGCGCCCCATACTGCCGACACCTTGGTTTGGGGGGCTTCAGGCTTCCAGAACAGGGAGACAACATCTCCTATTGCTCCAAGACGCCCTGGGGACACGGAGAAATGTCAGGGCTTGTCCGGAGCCCGGGCAGGGCTCTGTCTCCTAGAAGCCCTGCCTTTCCTTCCTCTCCCTCCCCAGGCGGCAGGCCCGGCCCCTCCCACTGCGCAGTGGCCCTCTGGCTCACCTGCTCCAGTCCCTCCTCTGTCCCTGACCGCCTATCCTCCCCGTCCTCCCCGTCCTCCCAGTCCTCCCAGTCCCGGAGGTATTCGAGGCACTCGGTGATTGTCCTGAGACCCCATCTCCCTGAGAACCCCCCACCACGCCTCTTCCAGAGGCCTCCAGGGCCACGGCCCAGCCTGGCCTGGAGCCCCAAATGCTGTCAGCATGGACACGGAGCCACAGGCCACGACACTCTTGGGCCTTTCGCACCACGTCCCTGAAAGAGCCCCCAGCCAGCCACGGACCTGGGTGGCCCTTACATCACCCTGATAGTGGGTAAAGGGAGAAGGGGACGATTTTCTGCTCTGGGAAATTTTCCCACGTCAGAGGCACCCCTGCAGGGAGGCTGTGGGGGGCACAAGGGCAGCAGAGAGGAGAACAAAGAGACAGCCTGACCAGCCCCCGAGCAGGTCCAGGGGGCACAAAACTGAAGTTCTTTCCTGGCCTTTTGGGAAACTGAAATTCACGGCACTGACCGCTAGACCCTGCTGCCCCCCTGGGGGAAGGAGAGCCAAATCCAAACTCCAAAGTGCAGGCAGCGCTTAGGGGGGAAATTCAGCCCAATCCACCCCAGCCATGGGGCCGTCTGCTCCCCGACAGCTGGGCTGGGGGTGCCTGTGAGAAGCACCCCTCGGGCACGGCCGGTGACAGGGCCCTGGACGCCAACCATCTATTCCCACCAGAAGCGAGAACAGACCCATGGACGTGAGGGAGGGGCCCCAGGGCCAGGAGGCAGGGCAGCCCGCACCCAGAAGGGGCTGGCAGGAGGGTCTCCCTCACCTTTACTTAAAAGGCTCCCACCCGTGGGAAACGGATGTGGCTCAAGAGGTTTGGCGTCCGTCTACCATATGGAGAGACCGGGGTTCGATCCCCGGTACCTCCTGGTAAAAAAAATAAAATAAAATAAAATAAAATAAAATAAAAGGCTCCCACCCGTACCCTCACGGGTCACCCTAATCCCACTTCAAGGTGGGGAGGCAGAGGCTCTGGGGTCGAGGAGACCCGGGTCCCTGCCCTGGGGCCCCCACGATGCTGTGACTTGGACACCTGAGGCTATGACTCTCAGGCTCCGAGCCCCTCTCACCAGGCAGTGGGACAACGAATTGCCACGTCACCTGTGCAGCGGCTCACAGGAGAGTCCCTCCCCTGCCCTCAGCCCCATCCCGGCCTGGGGGGGGGCCCAAGGGCTGCCACGGCTGCTCCACGGACCATTCACGCTTCTGCCGACCCTCAGCAGGTGGGCCCCAGGGCTTCCTGGCGGAAAGTGGAGCTGTCTTGCCATCTCGTCTGAGGGCCAGGGGTCTGGACGAGCGACATGTGAGGCTGGACTTGAGCCGTGAGGGGCCCGTCCTGCCCAGACGGTCGGGGTCAGTACAATCAGCCGATTCCAAAGCACTAGCCGTGCTCTTGCCACGGCTGCCCAGGGTGTGGCCCGTCCCGAGAAAGGCCAAGGCCGGGTCAGGCACAGAAGCTCCCCTCTGGGCCTCCTGCCCCCAGACCCTGCTCCCGGCAGCCCTGCACGTGGCCAGCGGCGTTCCCAGCCCAGCAAAGAAAGGACGAGCCAGCCTCCCGCGGCGGCAGAAACCTGCTTTTGGAGGCAAAATAAAGAAAAGGCCAGGCACGTGCCCAGAAAGATTCACAAAGGAGTCAGGGGGTCACCCTTCTTGTCCCCCGACTTCAGGCCCTAACCTGGGGCCTCCTGAGGTCGGCAACGCTGTGCAAACCCCAAGGAGCTCAGAGGCACCCCCGGGGATCAGAGAACAGGAACCCCAAGAAGCAAGGGCCACAGGGTCCCCAGAAGCAGCCGCCACTACTGGATGGCAGTTTCCCCAAGGAGGAGAAGGAAAGGGTGGGGAGGGCAGGGGAGAAGGGAAGGCAGGGCAGGGGAGAAGGGAAGGCAGGGCAGGGGAGGGGAGGGGAGGGGAGGGGAGGGGAGGGGTGGGCAGGGGAGGGCAGGGAAGGGCAGGGGAGGCTTTGCACCAGGCAAGAGCAGAGCCAGAAGCAGGAAGAGCCTGAGAAGTGGACCCACTGGGTCCGGGGCCATGTCCCCTATTCCCGCTGGTCCCAGAAGCTTTTCCCCCAGACTTCTCAGGCCTCCGGTGAGCAGGTAGAGGATGAAGGAAACTCTCAGAGAGCTCAGGAGAGCTGGGAGGAGCCCCAGAAGAGCCCGGCAGTTTACACAAGAGCTCCGGGGCAGAATCCCCCTCTCCGGGGCAGAGGTCTGCTGCCAGCCCCAAGCACCACCAGGGGGTCCCCCGGAGTCTGGGCTCTGGAAGTCTCTGGCAGAGATCCGGTGAGTGGGTGCAGTATGCACCACCCTTGAGAACCCTGGGAGGCTGCAGCTGCTTGTGGCCCAGCACTGGGGCCTCGTGGAGGGGGTGCCCATGCGGACCCCACAGAGCAAACGAGCCAGGCGGTCCTCGGCTCTGGGTGTGAGCCCCCCTAACCCAGAGTGTTGGCTCCTTGGAAAAGGCCACCAGGAAAAACCTCCCTTCTCGGAGTCGATCAAAAACCCAGGGTGGGAGTTCCAGGGACCTGCTCCCCTCCCCCAGCTGAGCTGCAGCCACCACCTTGGCCACCAAACGCCTTGGGGGCAGCCCTGGACGGAGAAGGCTGACAAATGGGGCGGCGGGCAGGGCTGCCAGCCAGGAGGCCCCTCCCAGACAATCCCAGCTCTGCTGACCAGGGCCTGGGCCCTGCAGGGAGCGCTGCGGTGGGGCCCCCCAGCGGCCCCTGCAGTCCCCAGATGAGCCGACTCTGGCACCAGTTTTTCTTTCAGGCCCGGTTTGCTGTTGGAGAGGCTGCTAGACGCCCGCTGGGGAATCAGCTTTCAAAAGTGAATTCATCCCGCCTGCCCCCTGACCCCCACTTCCTGCCATTCTGGTACTAAATTCCTTCTGTCTGCTCCAACTGCCCCACAGCGCACATGTCTCGCCCAGAATCCAAGCCCCTGCCTGGCACCCCCGGCCCCGGGGCCTGCCCTGGGAGGGAAGTGGGACGTGCGCGGCCGCTGTCCTCTCTCCGAGCCCCTCGCCCTCGTGCACCCCGCCCGGCCAGGGCCCCCACTCCCCGCCCCTCCTTCCCAAAGTGCAGCCTCTGCTTTCCCAGCAGCAAAGCTCGCCCCACGGGGGTCGGTCTCGGCCCGGTGAGGAGGGGGCAGGGGCGGGGAGGCGGGGTGGCCGCGCGCGGGAGCCCCCCAGGGCCGCGCCCGCCTCCCCAGGCCAGGCCCCGAGAGGGGCCCCGGCGCGCGCTACTCACATGCTGAGCCGCAGCCCGGACGGGGCCCAGGGGGCGTCGGCGCCCTCACGCAGCGCGGGGAGCAGCAGCGCCAGCGCCAGGGCCAGCGCGCGCCCGGGGGTCCTCGCCGCCGCCGGGGGCGTCATGCTGCCCGCGCCCCCCGGCTCACCCGCAGCCGCCGCCGCCACTCGCGCCGGGGCTGGGAAGGGGCCCGGGCGCAGCCACAGGTGCCCGGAGACGCGGCGGGGACCTAGGGACCGGCCTCCCGCCCCGGCCCGCCGGCCGCACGCACGCCCGCGCTCTCGGCCGGCGCGGGGAAGCTGCGGGCGCTCCGCCCCGCCTCCGCCCAGGATTCAGCTCCGACACGCCCCCATACCGCCGCGGCCCCCCGACCCAAGTCGTGCCCCGCCCCTGGTTCCACTGGGACCGCCCCCGCCTCCAGCCACGCCCCAGGCCACGGCCACGTCCCGCCCCCGCCCCTCAGTGACCCCCCTCCCGCTCCCTTCCCTCTGGCGGTCCCGGGTCCTGAGCGCAGGTTCAGCGCGCCCCGCACGCTCCGCAGCAGCCGTGAAGTCGGGCGGGGGTGGGCCCGGTCCCCCGGGCCCCGCGCTCGCCGCGCCTCGGCGTCCCCTTCCCTCCGGACCCCACGAGAGCCGGCCTGGGCTGCGCTTCCCCGCGGACACCCAGGCCCCCGCACCCCACGCCTCCCTCCCGGGGGCGCCGCACTCGCGTGCTCCGGGCACCCCCCACTACACCCCCACTTCGGCACCAGCCACGCCCTGGGCAGAGATTTTCTTATTTGTCCAGCGGCCAGGGGTCGGGTGGGCGCAAAGTCGCTCCCACCCAGGGGCGCAGCCCAGAGGCGCGGTCTTCTGGAAGCCTGTGGCTCTGGAGCCTTCACTTCTCTCTGCTGAAGTCTGGCTTTGGGTTGGAAGTGATGGCGTCCGGGGTGGGGGGCCAGTGGGCTGCCAGGAGGCACGCCCCACCTCAGGCAGGTGGGTGCACCGTCCTCCCCCTCACCTGGGGAGCCTGGCAGGGCCCACCTTCTGGGGACCTGCCTTCCCCACACTTCATGTGGTCTGAGAGTACCCCCACCCTTAATTCAGAGTGATGGAGCCCCTGGTTGGGAGGGGCTTGGGGGCAGGGATCCCAAACTGTCGGGACAATGGCCGTGCACTCTTCCCGTCTTGACATCCAATCCCTTCTCCCAAACCAAACCCTCAACAGTGTGTGTTGAATGGTGGGGGGAGTGAATGAATGAATGAGCGAGTGAATGAAAGCCTTTAAAAACCTTCACAGCTACGCCACTAAAATCCATGCCATCCCAGGGCGTGGGGTGAGAGGATGATTCATCTTCTAGAAAGAATCTGTTTTCTTCTTGGGGCTAAAAAGGACCCTCCTCTGGGCAGGGGAGAGCCTAGGTTTTGTGAGGCTTGAAACAACATTCTTTAAGAAAAGGAGAACAAAAATACGTTATTTTGCTAATTTTACAAAAATAGATGACCCCGTGTGTACATTTCTAGCCTCTCCACCCCCAACCTGGAAAGGTCCCTGAGCGTAAGCTTTGTCGTCACCCCCCAGGGTACTGAGCCCAGCTGCCAGGTAGATGGTCCCCAACACAGGTGCCAGGTGGGCAGGCCCGGGAAGACGGGGTCCCGCAGGGGTCCGTGTGGGGGCACCTGCCCCCTAGAGATGCACAGCCCTTCCGCCATCAAGGTGGGGCCAGTCCACCTGGGAGGCCCCACACAAAGCCCCTCCTCTGCACCCAGCACACAGCCCCCTCTCAAAGAGAAGCCCCCTCACCCAGACGGGGTGGGGGGGAGGCGGGCCCACCCATCCACTGCCCCCTTACCTCCCAGGCCCCGTCCTCCACCCGGCACAGAGGCCGCCGCATCCGCCTGTTTAAATTCCAAAACGTGTCCAATAACTTGGCAAAGAGTTGCCAAACTGCACATTGGCGTCCAACACCCGGTTAGAAGTGGACTTACCACTCCACAGACAAGCTTTCTCGTGCAGTCTCCACGCGAGCCAGAGCCCGGCAGCCGCCAGGGCTTCTCTCCTTGTCCATTTTCCTTCTCAAGTCGGTGCGGGGGGCTCAGCCATGGCAGGCGTTTTCCCCGCTTGCAGCTGCAGTTTCAATAGTGTCGGAACTTTCTGACTTCGCAGATTTCTCATTTGGGGAGCTCAAATGTGTGGCTCCCTCCGTGGCTGAGAAAGTGAGTACGTGGCCTGGGAATGGCCGTGCTCTCGGCCCCTTCGGAGAAATGTGCACATTGACTGACTGGCCGGGCGGGAGGAGCTCGAGGTCTTTCCCACCAGTTAGCCCGTTGCGCAGACGGGCTGGCAGCCAGCGCCCCCTCCTTCCGCTGCCAGCACCTCCATCCCGCACTAGGTGCCCAGGCACCGCTGAGTGTTTCCGCCAGTTCTCCCTTCACCCCACACAGCCGCCTCGCCAGCGGACATGAGGATTGACTGAGTTTGTTCAGACGTGTGTATCGTTGTCACTCTTGTGGGTTTTCGGTGGCCTGTGTCAGGGGCTGTTAGCAAGTACCTCCCCACTGCGCCCCCCACCCAATTACACTGGTAACTCGCCATTGCTCTCTCACATAAAGTCTGGGATCACTTGATCCAGTTCCTTCAAAACCACGTCGGACTTTTTGTTAGAATTGCATTAAACGTGCACATGAATTCAAGGAGAACTGGCAGCTTCACAAGAGTCAAATTTCAGGAGGGCAGGGGCCGAAACGGGAAGATTCACTGTCTGACAACCAGGGAGGACGCGGCATGGAGAGTAGCCATGGGTCTGCCCGGTGGGGGCTGCCCCAATGTGGAGGGTGCAGCGTTAAACCCCACCAGCCAAAGCTGGGGCTCGCACGGGGGGTGCCCACTCTGCTCTCAAATCCCCCCGAAAGCCCGTGGCCAGGCCACAGCAGGCATCCCCCTCCTTTCTCACCCTCCGGTCTCCCAGGACTTGCCAGGCCCAGGTACGCCTTAGGTGGTGGGGTGCCCCGGCTCCAAATGGAGGGTGCCCGGGCAAGGAGCCCCGTGCCTACTGGAGGCCCCTTCCCCTTCCCAGCCCCCTCCTCCTTTTCACCCCCTCTCCCTTCTTGCCCCTTTCTAGCCCCCTCCCCCTTCTTGTCCCCCCTTCTAGCCGCCCCTCTTCCTTCTTGGGCCCCTCCCCATTTTCATCACCCTCCACCTCTCTTGGCCCCCTCCCTTTTCAACCCTCACCAGCAAAGGCCTCCGCCCGCGGGCGCCCCGGGCCCACGAGTGCTGCCAAGGTCACCACCCCTGAGTCAGGCGGGGAATCAGTTCGGCTTTGGAGCCTCGTCCAGACGGCCAAGGGGTGAGCACGTTTCCGCTTTTCCGTCTGGCAAACAATCGCGCTAGCCTGCGCACAAAGCCTCTTTAAAAGGCACCCCTTCTCAATGTTTTTGTCTCATTCTCTGCTGGAAATGACGAAAATCACCTTTGACCCAAAGGAACATAACTGAGTGGAAAGAAGAATCGCGCCGCCCGCTTGGCTGGCAGCTCTGGCGGTCACTTCCAAAGCCACTGCGGCCCTCCCGCTCGCGCCGGCCGCTGGCCGCTGCCGCTCTGAGGCCGCCTTCCGCCCCGCTGAGACCGGCAAAACGTTGGCTAAAGCTCCGTGACGAGCGGCCTGGCAATCCAAGGAAGCGAGCGTCTTCTCTGACTCTCTGCAAACACTTCCGACGGGAGAGCCACCGAGCCAATCCCTGCTCAAGCCATTTCGGGTCCTCGAGGCTGTGCCGGCGCGGGCCACAGTGATCTGTGTGTTTAAGGATGTGGGCATGTCTTCATTTCCTGCAAGTGTCCCCTCGCGGAGATGACGGTGAGGGGCAGGGGCCTCTAGAGAGCCAGCGGGCAGCCCCTGGAGCCTAACCGGGCCAGCTCGCCAGCTGCTTCTGGAGTCCGCTTCTAAAGCTCCTCATTGGCCGCAGACGAGAAACGGAACCCGAGGCCCTCTCGATGGGAAAGGGGGAGGGGGCCCCTGGCCTGGCGGCGGCGCGCTAGGCAGAGACGCAGGTTCTGGAGGAGCCAGCCTGGCCCCGGGACCCTCTGCCCTGACTGGCTGGGTGCCTTGAGCCTTCCCCGTGGAGGAAATGGAATAACGGAGCCCCAGCCACGGCACCTGCTCAGCAGCTGAACAGCCCACGTGCTCACAGCGGGAGCCAACGGCAGGAGCGGGAAGGCAGGCAGCCCCGGCCTGCTCGGTCGACTTGCAAAACTGCTGTTTTAATGACTAAGTGGTAGCTGGGCACACAGGCCGCTGTCCCCTGACGCCAGCCCCCAGACCCCTCCCTGGGGTCTCCCCTGGGAGGGGAGCCTCCGGCTGGAGTGTGCTTCCCGTTGGACCATGTCCTGAGCCCTTATTTGGAAATGGCATCCTTGAAGGTATTTTAGTTAAGATGGGGCAACACTGGAGCAGGGGTCCTGAGCCAAATGACGGGGTCCCTATAAGTAGAGGGAATCTGGACACAGAGACAGAGAGAGAGAGAGATGGCCACAGATGGAGGCGGCCACGTGATGGGGGCGGCCACGTGGTGGAGGGAACCACGTGATGGAGGCGGCCACGTGAGGAGGCGGAGGTGGCACAACAGGGGAGCACCACAGATTGCCCACCACCCGCTAGAAGCCAGGGGAGCGGTGCAGAATGGACTCTGCCGTGCCAGTACCGCGATGCGGCCGTCTGGTCTCCTGGAACCACGAGGTACACGTCTATGGTTTTAAGCCCCCCAGGTGGTGGTCATTTGTAATGGTGGCCCAGGACACACAGACGAGGGGAGGAGGACATCAGCCTGGGGCAGCAACCCCTACAGGCCCTTTCCAGGGCTGCTGCATGCGGGGTCGTCTGTGGCTCCTCCAGGAGCTGAGTCTGGGAGACGCAGAAATTTCCTGCTGGACAAGCTCCGAGCGGCTCCCCCAGGACAGGAAACGTGGACACACAGCAGTGTGTTCCTGCCACGACCCCCACCTCCTATGCAGACCAGAGCCACAAGCAGGGCCAGGACCCACCCCAGGCAATGTCCTCGCCAGGACCGCCTGGCCCCCAAATCCACCCTGAGGTTTCCCAGCCCATGCCAGGCACCCACTCACCTGAGGAAAGCACCCCGTGAAGTCAGATCTTCCTCTGGGATCAAATCGTCCCTGCCACACCCGGCCAGTCACAGAGAGGCCGCCCTGGGGCACCTGGTCACAGCCATGGAGAGCAGGTTGGAAGCAGTGGCGCTGTCCTCCAGCTTAGGCACAGGGTGCGATGGAAAGGACCAGGACACTCTTCCATCTTTAAAAACTGCACAGCAAAAAAATAAATAAAAATAAAAGAAAGAAAAAAAAAGAAGAAGAAAAAAGAAAAAGAAAAGCAAAAGGGAAAAATAAAAACTGCACAAAAGGTTGTTTGTAAATCTTTGGAAACGAATAGAAAAGGTTAAAGCACATCAAAGTGTTTGTAGCTAGCAGTGCTAAAATATGGGCCTGACAGTGGTTGAAAGGGAAAGTCTAAGGTCATGTATGTTACTAGCAGGAAAGCTAAACAATGTAGCATGGGACTCTATGGCATAGTGAAATCTCACGTGAAATATGAATATGGCTAATATTGCATATGTAAGATTGTTTTCCTTTGAAACTGAACAAATATACATTAATGTTACAAGATGTTAATATCAGGCAAAAATACAACCAAAGCAAAATATGGGCAATAGTATATAGTAACCTATTAATAATCTACATTAAAGATAAAAAAAAAAAAAAGGAAATATACTGTATTAGTCAAAGGGGTGCTGATGCAAAATACCAGCAATTGGTTGGTCTTTATAAAGGGTATTTATTTGGGGTAGAAGTCCACAGTTACCAGACCAGAAAGCCTAAGTTTCTTCTCTCACCACAGTCCATTGCCACGTGTTGGAGCAAGACAGCTGCCGACGTCTGCCAGGGTTCAGGCTTCTTGGGTTCCTCTCTTCCCGGGGCTGCGTTTCTCTCCAGGCTTAGCTCCTCTGTTTCCTCCACAAGGTCAGCTGTAGACTCTGAGGATCTCTAGGCTTTGCTTCTCTCCACAAGGCCACCTGCAGACTATCAGGCGAATGGCTCGTCTCTATCCCGGGGCCTTCTCTCCTTCCTCACCAGAACTCCAACATCAAAACTGCTTCAACACTGTCCTTTGCCGTGTCTTTTATATTTGATTCCTGCCCCACCAAGGGGTGGGGCTCAATGCCCTACTGACGTGGCCCCGTCAATGCCCTAATCATAACTTAATCATGCCCAGATTAGCAGACCAGTTTACAAGCACGATCCAGGATCTATTTCTGGAATTAATAATTACATCAAACTGCCAAACTACTCTATATACTAAGTGAAAGAAACTAGACAAAAGGTACTACATATTAACTCCATCTGTATAAAATATAAATGCAAAAAAATTAGGAACATGAAAACAGAACGGCAGCCACGTGAGGCAGGGGAAGCATAGTGAGATTGAGAGGTGGTTATTGAGGGGTAGAGCTTTTTAGTCTGTTTTTTTGTTTTTTATTGTGATTATTAGTATTGGAATAATGAAAATGTTCTAATAATGATTGGAGTGGTGAATGCACAACTATGTGATCATACCACACCCCACTGGTTGTAGACTTTGGATGGATTGTATGCTTGAGTAACAGTGTCAGGACGGTTGCCGTTTACTTCTAGCTCTCCACTGGCCCCTGAGGTAAGAGCAGAAGTGACATCGTGAATTCCGGCGCAGCAGTTCATTGCTGCAGTGAGGTCAGCACTCTGCGCCTTGACGGTGGTGCCTGGCAACGTTCCAGCTGTCTTGGCATCGGCTCCAAGCGTGAGTGGGAAAGTGGAAAAGTCACAGAAGCACCTCCCCCTGCTCCATCCCGCTCTCTGAGAGCCAGGGCGCTTAGGGCCAGCCTGCTTGGTCCCCTTGTCTGCTGGGAAGGACATTCCTGTGTCGACGTGGCCTCTGCTTTGCTGTGTCCTGCCAAAGCCAAAGAAACACGCCACCTGTGAGCTCCTAAGATGGTGTCACTAGAGGCCCACAGAAGCCACCTGGCGGGCAGCCCTGGCGTGGAAGATGCCTCTGGACATGAGCTCAGCCAGGGAAGATTCTCCAGCCACGGCCTTCACCTGCAGCCACGGAAGCTGTGTGCCCACCCCCAGAGGAGAACCCCAGCAGCTGCTCGGGGACCCACCCTTGGGGCTCGTTTGGCTTGTGCCCCGGAGACCCTGTTTCCACCTGGACAGATGTCAAAGGTGGGCCCCACTGATTTTTTAAAAATGCTAACCCACAGCGTGAGGAAGGGAAGCTGAGAAGCCAGGCTTTCCCGCTGCGATTCATGCAGCCTTCCACGGAGGACACAGCACGTAATGCCCTCGTCGTGTGCTGCAAAAGGCCCCAAGCGCGTGGAGCTGCGGCCCTGGAGGTCCAGGCCGAGCACAGCACCAGCGTGGCAGGGGCAAGGGGCCGGAGCGATGCCGCCGCCTGCCGCCGGGAACGGAGATAACCTTCAAAGAGCCTGGGGGAAAACCTGCTCAAAACACAGCCTGACAGAGGACTTGGGTCCAGAACACACCAAGAGCTCTTCAGACTCGATAACAAACAGCACAGGTAAAAATGGGCAGAAGAGCTGAGCGGGTGCCTCTCCAAAGAAGACACACGGATGGCAAGTAAGCATATGAAGACGTTCCCCATCACATGTCCCCAGGGAGATGCAAGTTAAACAGGACACCACTACACATCACTGGAACGGCTAAAATCCAAAACGCTGGTACCACCAAATGCTGGCGAGGGTGCGGCTGCTGGGAGGGCAGAGTGGCACAGCCACTTTGGAAGACGGTCTGGCAGTTTCTTATAAAGTTAAGCAGAGGCGACCCAGCAGTGGCACGCCGAGGTCTTTACCAAAGGACTTGAAAATATATGTCCACGCAAAGGCCTGCCCACGCATGTTCATAATCGCCAAAACTCGTAACCTCGATGTCATTCAGTAGCTGGGCGGACGCACAAACCATGGTGCAGCCAGACAACGGGGTATTAGTCAGCGACAGAGAAGGCATGGGGGGACCGAAAACAGGCTGCTAAGTGAAAGAAGCCACTCTGCAAAGTCTACAGACCCTGTGATTCCACCTAGATGACATTCTGAAAAAGCCAAAACGATGGAGTCAGTAAAAAGACAGTGATGGCCACAGGTCCGGGGCAGGTGGTGGGGAGAGGGCAGGACAAAGGCACAGGGCATTTGTAGGGCGGCACGACACGATGCATTTGTCGAAACCCAGAGGACTGCACGGCACCAACAGTGACCTGGGATGGAGACTGTGGACTCCAGCTGCCGATGCTGTCTTGACATCGTTCATCAGTGGTAACTACTGAACCACATTAAGTGCAAGATGTGTGTGTGGGGGTGTATTTGGAAACTACTTTCTGTGCAATTTTTCTGTAAATCTCAAACTGCTCTGAAAAAGGATTTTTATTATTATTTTTAAAAGGCCCTGGGAATTAAGCAACTCCAACCCATGGACCCCTGAGCTCGTGGGACCTCCAGAATCCAGCCCCATTGCAAACCACCTCCCCTACCTCACGCCAAGCTGTGCCTGTGCAGAGCAGCCCTGCAGCTGCTCTTTGGTCGCTGCTTGTTTGTCTGGAACAAGCGCTCCTCTCGCTCCTGTCCCTCTCTTGCCACTTCCCGAGCATCTGGACTCCTGCCGGGCCTGTGCCTGCCAGCATCAGGGACTGAAAACTCCTCCAATTTCTTGGTCCTGCACCCTCTGGTCCAAAGCGTTTCATCCCACCTGTTAGCAGAAGGCTCTGGGTTTCTGGGTTCTAGGGTCTTGGCTGTGTCACATGAAGAAATTTAAGGACCCACCAAAGGGTAGGCAGGGGAGTCAAGAGTTTGGGAAATGAGATGGTGCTCCCCCGAGACACGGGTATGGGCGTGCTACAGGAGAGCCAAGCCCACGGGCCCCGGGGTGGGCCTGGTGACAGCCTTTCCTCACCCCCCTTCGCCATGTTGGGGAGGGGTCTCAGCTGTCTGCTGTCCTGACTGGCTGTCTTTCTACCTTCACCTGTCGGCTTTCAGGGAACCAATGGGGAGGCCTTTTTGTTTGGGGTTATCCAGGCTTTCTCTGTGTCCTGGTGGCCAGGGTCTTGGCGGGCTTTTCTTGTAAGGGGTATAGCTGTGTTCTCAGCAGCAGCCTTCCCTCAGGGGGGTTCTGGGCGGGGTCTCGTGGCTATGTTCTGATGGGGGGGGGTCCCCAGCTGTTACGGCTTTATTCTGACCAGCCGCCTTCTGTTTTGCCTCACTCATGGGGCATCCGGTCCCAAGACTCAACTTAAGCTTTGCCACCATCTGGCACCCCACTCATGACTGCAGAGTCCAGCTTTCCAGGGTTTTCTCTTAGGTCCCTTCAGCTCCACCTCAGCCGCCCCTCTCCTGCCCCTCACACTCGGATGCACTGTTTTCTCAGCCAGCCGGAGAACCTAGGGCTCGACGCCCAGGGTGTCAGTGCTGCTGGTGTTAGCGGAAGGCTCTGGGTCCTGGGTTCTAGGGTCTTGCCTATGTCCCATCAAAGAATTTAAGGACACACCATAGGGTAGGCAAGAGAGTAAAGAGTTTACTGAGAAACAAGAAAACTAGACAGAAGTACACAACCCGAGACACGGGTGTGGGCATGCTACAGGGTGAGACAAGCACAGGGGGTCCGGGTTAGGCCTTTCAAGACCCTTCCTCTTCCCCCTTCCTAATGTTGGGGAGGGGCCCCAGCTGTTTGCCGGTCCGATTGGTTGCCTCACCTGTTAGCTCTCAGAGGCCCAATGGGGAGGCCTTTTGTTTGGAGGTATCTGAGGCTTCCCCTTGACCCTGGAAAGAGCTCCAGGTGGGACCTCATGGCCAGGGTCTTGGCGGGGTCTTTCCGGCTTTGTCCTTAGTAGCAGGAGGTTTCCACGCAGAGTCTCACGGCCATGTTCTCTGCTGGGCCCCAGCCCCTTCCTTCTTTCCCTATACTAACCTGCCTCACTGGGAGACACTCCCCACACTCTCTCACACTCCCTGAGGCCCTGACTGCTCTTTCTGGGGCCCCTGTAAAGCCGGAGGTTAAGAATTAACAAATAATTATCATTACTGAAACATGATATAGATGATTTTTAAATTAGCCAAAAGGGTTAATATTTGAAAATACTGAAACTGGCTAGACTGACTTCACCTGTACATGTGGCCACTTCCAACTAAAAATCTGCCATTTTAGCGATTACTCCAGACAGATCGACCCTTGTAGATGGACATTGCTATTGAAAGCGCGACCACACCACCTTCCTCTGATATCCATAAGAAAAGTCTTGTAACTGACCTTTGTTTTCTGTAGCCCCCTCTCCCGTGCCTTTGAGTGGGATGGTGACCACTTACTCAAAATTAAAAGTTCTGAAGACAGAGTTGGACTAGAGGCAGCAATTTCTTTCTTTCTCATGAGAAAGGGCACACGCCCAGGCTAATGGAAGCGGGCAAGTGCGTGTGATCAGTGTAAGAACAAAGATTATATAGTTCCCCTGACGCAATGTCCCATTTCCCTCCCTCCCCAACCTTGCCCACCTCCCGTTGGCTGGGAGTTGTGGGCTTAAAACTAACCCAATCCTAAAGTGAAAAGTGTAAGGGTAAGTTCTCAGTGGCCGAGTTCATCCACTTTACCTTACTGATGATGTGGGTTTTTGGGGAAGTGACTGGAACAAGAATGTGGGAGGGTTAGATAAGTGGGAACAGGGCATTCAGTTTGAGAAGAGGCCATGCTTTGTTCTATTTCTCACACCTTGATCTCTGATAGTGGTTGTAACTTTGTAACTCATCCCCACCCTTCAGTGCCCACCCCCATTCTGGCTCAGCCCCTTAATGTTTATTAATGAAAGAACCTGTGCAAACCCCATCCCAATTACTCATTAACATCCTGATGTTACAAAATACTAGAATTTCTGCAAATTGGGGAGGCAGTTTTGAGCCGTGAGGCTTACTGTTCTCCTTTGCTTGCACAATAAACTAAACCCTTTCCCTCTTTGAAACCCCGGTGTCTCAGGAATTGGCTTTGAAGACTCATCGGGAGGAAAGAACCGGCTTTTGCCGGGTATCAATTGCTCGGGGTAGGGTTGTGCCTGCGGCGAGCAGCCTTGAGGGGTGAGGTAACATCTCTCCCTCCGGGCCAGAGCCCAGGCTTGCTCCCAGGCTGCCCAGGAGCGGCGGGCTCCCGGGATCAGGGGCCTCTCCCACAGCTGTGTGGGCGGCACCCACCCTGCCACTTCGCCGGCCCCTGAAGCGCAGGGACAGACACTCAGGAGTCAGGAATCGCGCGTCTCCCGCCGTGAGACGGGCGGGCGGGCCCGTGCGCTTGGAAGTGGGGCCAAGTCTCAGAGCCTTCACAGTGCCCGGCCTTGGGCTCAGCTTCCTCCTTGTCCACCACAACCACCCTGCAGCCTCCTCACGGTTTCCCCAGGCCCTCCAGCTGCCGAAGAGGCCGCGGAGGGAACCCCGCGGGTGGGGGCAGGCCGCACGCCACAGCCCGGAGAGAAAGCCTGCCGCCCCCTCCTCAAGGAAACCCGCCCCGAGGCATAAACACTCAGCTCGCCCGGCCCCGGCCCCACCCCGCAGCGCCCCTCGGCCCGGGCCCCCGGCACCCCCAGGCCGCGTCCCTGTCGCCCCCGGTTCCCCGGGGCAGCCCGGTGGAAACTCGGCGTCTCCTTGGCAACGCCCCCATGCCCACCTGCCTGGCCCCGCCCCCTGCCCGTCGCATAAACAGGAAGTGGGCCTGAGCGCGGGGCCGCTTCCGGCGCGACAGGGGGCGGAGCGATTGTGAATGGCAGCGGAGTGGAGCCAATTGCGGAAGTCGCCTGGGGAAGGGCCAATCGCGAGGGGAGGAGGGCGGGGCCTAGGGCGGGGCCTGGGCCGGGCTGGCGCGGCGCAGCCAA
>JAKSZT010053884.1:689454-733212 GCA_026826555.1 Tolypeutes matacus
GCCCGCGTCAAGGAGTACTTCGTGTTCCGGGTGCGGCGCGGGGCGGGGCGGCGCGGGGCGGCGCGGGGCGCGGACCCCCGAGCCCCGCGCTGACCCCGGCCCGCCCCCGCCGCAGCCCGGGGCCGTGGAGCAGGCGGTGGAGGAGATCCGCGCGGCGGTGCGGCCCGTGGAGGACGGCGACGTCCAGGGCGTGTGGCTGCTCACGGAGTAAGCGCGCGGCGCGGCCGCTCGGGGGCGCCTCGGGGGCGGGCCGGCGCCCAGGGCGGGACCTCGGCGGCCAGGCCCCGGCGCCGCGCGGATCGCCCACTGGAGCCCCGTGGCGTGGCCCCCGCCGCCCTTCCTGACGGGCCTTGGCCCAAGGGCGGGGCCCTGGGGTGGCTGAGCCAGGGCAGCCGTCCTGAGTGCGGGCCCAGGACCTCCCACCCCTCCCGTTCGCGCACAGGGTCGACCATTGGAACAACGAGAAGGAGCGGCTGGTGCTGGTCACCGACCAGTCGCTGCTCATCTGTAAATACGACTTCATCAGTCTCCAGTGCCAGCAGGTGGTGAGGATAGGGCTGAACGCGGTGGACACCATCTCCTACGGAGAATTCCAGTTCCCAGCGAGGTCGCTGAACAAGTAAGTCTGTTCCAAGGACCCCGCACCACCGCACCCGAGGGCTGGAGAGAAGCCTACGGCCCCCTCTACCGGGCAGGCCCCCCATGGTTTCCCTGCGCCGGCCATTACGCAGCATTATGGAGACGCCAAGGGCTCCAGCTTCAGGACACAGCGCGAGGTTTCTTACACCAGACGCAAGGGACTTCTAGGCAAGGGAGTGCATTAAAAGGAACGTGGCACCGAGGACAGCAGTGGGGCCTGCGGGAGGCGGTTGACACGGATTCCAGGAATGTTCATGGGGAGCCCTGCTTGTGAAGAGCTGCCGAGCGCATTCTTCACACAAGGGTCAAACTCACCATCTTATCCCCGGCCAGGAAAGACCATATCCATCGAGTCAGTTCCTGCTCAGGTTAAGTTTTAGAAGGAACAAGTAGGGCAGCACTTAATTTATAGATCTCACAAAAGGCTGTTTCCTGGCTGTCTTTCAAGAATTGATCTTCCTGCTTTAGAATTTCCTAAAATTTAAGAAATCTACACACTTATGTAGTCAATTGAAATAAACAATCTATTTTACAATTTTTTAGTAGAGATTTGGTAGGGAATTCAGGAAGCTGAGATGAGCTGGAAAAATTTAACCAACTTTCAATAAGACATTAAGGAAAAGAACATAAAGTTATAAAAATGTCACTTAGTTAGGTAGCTCACCCATAATACATTCCCCATATTATCTGTCAGATTTTAACAGTCTGTAAAGACTGAGTTCACTTTAACCTAAACAAGATCTTCGCGTGTCATGTGTGAAAGTAGGTACGGGGCTTCTTAGCAGACGACTGTAGCTGCTGGAGACTGGCAGTGAGTTTCTGCTGTGGGGGCCACAGGTCTTTCTTCTAAGTGGGACTGCTGCTTTACATGACACCTGTCGAGGCTACTTTTAAAATGCCTCCTTCTCCTCCGCTGTCAGGCGAGAAGGCGTGGGAATTCGAGTCCAGTGGGACAAGCAGAGCCGCCCCTCCTTCCTAAGCCGATGGAACCCCTGGTCCACCAGCATGCCCTACGCGACTTTTACTGAACACCCGATGGCGGATGCGGACGAGAAGACCGCGTCCTTGTGCCAAGTAAGAGCGCACGCAACGAAAGCACCAGCTGAAACTTAAGGCCAGCACAGAATGTCCTCTATCTGCGCTGTCCGACGGGGTGGCCTCGAGCCACACGTTAGCGAAACGGAGGAACCAAACTTCTAATTAAAAAAAAAAAAAAGTAATTACTTGAAATAGGTCCGTGTGGCTAGTGGCTGCAGAGCAGGGGTTCTGATCCTTTTTTGTTACGTCAGGTGAAAACCACGAACCCCTTCTCAGAACGTAGCAGCAGATGGTTTTATGACACTCAACATCGGAGGTCAGAGAAAATAAAGATGATAGGTTTTTTTTTTCAATTCAGGCTCACGGGCCCCCTGAAATCGGGTGTGTGGGCCCCTGGCTAAGAACCCCTGCTCCAGAGCCTGGCCCCATTCTTGGAAGAAAGGCCTGGAAGGGCCTCAGGGATGGCAGCGCCCCCAGGCCCAGGCTCGGTAGAGGCCACTCAGGCTGGTGCTCACCCGAGCGGCCGGCTGGCCAGGTGCGTCAGAGCCGCGTCCAGCCCGATGGCTGGGCCCAGCCTGGGCCCTGGCTTGTCCCTAACCTGGCAGGTCTGGTAAGGACCGACTAGCTCAGGGAGAACACGTGGAGGAGCCCACGGGCAGCGGGTGCTCGGGGCAGAGGCTGCTGGCAGACGAGTGTGGTGGTTAGAGTTTGGCGCGTCTGTCGAGGGCATGAAGGAGGTTGGTTGAGGGAGCCAGGGAGTGGGTGGACAGGCCTCCTACAAGCGAGGCACAGGAAGTGTGTGGTGTCTGGAGGGGCGCAGGTGTTTCGGGGCGAAGTTTTCATGGCAGTGGGTGGCTCCTCTCGCTTGAAGATTAAAGCTCAGTGTTTTTGCTTTTTCAAGTTGGAAAGCTTCAAGGCTCTGTTAATCCAAGCTGTCAAAAAAGCCCAGAAAGACCATCCTTTGCCGGGGAGATCCACTGGTGTGCTGACCTTGGAGTGCCCCCTTTTCATCGAGACCTACGTGGGGCTGGCGTCCTTCATCAACAACGAAGCCAAGCTGGGCTACGCCATGACTAGGGGCAGGATTGGCTTCTAGGCTGCACGGGAGGCTGGGGCCCTCCTGCCACACTGGGAGCTGCCAGCAGGGCCTGGGGGTCCTTACCTACAGGCACCTGAGCGGTTAAACTAGTAAAGGGATTGGTCACACGCCTTGGTTGTCTGCTGGCCTCTGTGATAGGTGCACAGACAACGGCAGCCGACTCTAGTGGCTGCCCTGGCTGGAGGGCCAGCTTCTGGGACGGCAGCACACTGCTCTCCCTTCAGGGCTCGGTGGCTTCGCGTCCTCCTCCCCCGCCCAGCTACCGCAGCCTGTCAGTGCCCACGTGCTTCCTCGTAGCACACGCCTGCGTGCTTAGCTGCGCATCTCCGGTATATCCAGCTTCTGTAGCTGCAAATGTTTATACTTGCTGTCAAGTTTTGTGTTTTGAAATGTAACCCATTGCTTGAAATGCTAAATGCAAAAGCAGCTGGCAGCCGGGCTAAGTGAGATGCAGCCTGTGCCTCGTCAGCTCCTGGGTGAACAGTTAGTTGTTCTTTTCTAAATGTACGTTTGACACGAGGTCACACTTCTTCTAAAATTAATCTAAATTTAGGGTTAATTCTTCTGCTATCTTTCCCAGGCCCCAAAAAAGGTTACAGAACGATGATGTTGACAATTTATTTCAAAAAGTTCCCTTGATAATTCTTCAGACAGAACTTTGACAACTGTTACGTATTTTTAATTTGTACAATTGTATTTCTGTTTAAGAGGACTTGGTAAGTTTACTCTAGGATGCCGCACTTTTAAAGGGAACTGTATTGGTCTCCCGACGCAGCCGCCTGCTTAGCTTACGCGTAGCGCCGAGGCTTTGGCGGAGTCTGCACTGAGCATGCCCACGCTTCAGTGAGCCTGTGAAGACCTTCCAGAGGGAGTCGCCCCCGTCTCCCCCGAGAGCTTCCTGTAGCCACACACAGCCTGCTTGCTTGCCTGGAAGCATTTGTTGCTAAACTTTAAACTCCGGCTGACTGGCTTCGTCCCGTTTCCCACCCCACTGTGGCTTTAGGCTAGCTGCTGGGGCCAGGTGGGAGGGCCCGGCCCGGCCAAGTGGAAGGCAGCCTCCAGGGCTCACTCGGGTTTGCAGCCTTTGCTTTTACATCCGCGTGGATGTTGTTCCCTTGAAGTTATTAAAGCGGGTGTGCCAACCAAGAAAGCTGTGTCCCCCGTGAGTGTAAATTGAAGCTGGGACTGTTTCCTGGAGGACCTGCCAGCTTGCTGTGCACGTGCAGTCACGAGTCTTCAGTTAGCAGAATGGCACTTACCTGGGACTTTTTTTTTTTTGCAAAGACAGCTGACGGTCTAGCTTTTTGAGGATAAGAGCCAGGCTTGGAATCTGAGCCCACCTGCTGGAAGCACCTGCATTTGGAGAGTGGTGGAATGTTGGGGGGTGGCGCTGGGCACCGGGAGGTCTAGGAGCTCTGGCAGTGCCAGCAGAGCAGGGTGGATACTTGCACACCAGCTCTCAAACCTGCAGGGTCGGGGGCCCCAGAAAGGCGGGCCTGAGCGTGACCCCTGCTTGGGGGTTGTTTCCTTGGCAGAGCAATCAAGCACAGTGGTTCTCGCGCGCTCTCATGCATACGAGTTCGAGGATATCACAGGTGTGATGGCCTATAAGCTAGGTAACTGCGGGACCAGCAGTGCCCTCCTGGCTGCCTGGGGGAGCTGCCCCCACTGTCCCCTGTGTGGCTCTGCCCAGAGGCACTTGGGACTCCCTCCCTTGCATTCATCCACGGGCTGAAGGCATCTGTGGGAAGCCCTTTTTCCTAAACATTTGGTGACCATGGAGAGAAGATCCAGAGCAAAACCCAGATGTCTGTTGAAAGGGGGAAGGAGCCTGGCCACGTGGGTCCATTTTCCCTAAGATGGGAAACCAGAGACTTCAACCTGACCTAGAAAAACGTTCCCATGACCTAAACCTTTCAGGAAAACACCGATGCTTTTAAGTTAAGACTAACAAATGTTTATTTTAAATAATAAAAATTGAAGTTTCATACCATACATATTTACAAAAACGCTTTGCCATAAAAAAATAAAAAATACTTTAATTTGGAGTGACCCAGCCTGAGAACTCCCCATGGGAACCCCATTTCCCCAGACACGCAGAGGTGTCCGCTGTGACATTAGCACGGCCCCACTCAGGCCCGTAGATGCAGTCGCTGGCCGAAGGCCGTGCTGCCCCCCTCCTCTGTCTCCAGGTAGCAGAGGCAGAAGTGGTCCTTGCTGAGGAGGGCAATGGAGTCCCCACTTGAATGCCAGCACAGGGAAAGCACCTGGAAGTCACCTGGAGGAAGATACAAGCAGCCAGAGGGCTCAAGCAGGGACAGCAGGATGCAACCCCCACCCTGCGGTGAGCACACGGGCCTCAGTCCCCACTGACCCGAGCTGGGCGAGAGCCCCAAAGGCCCACAGCTCGGGGAGGCTTCTGTCCTCCCACGTTCCTTCACCAAAACCATCACATGCTGAGCTGCATCCCAGCTACCTAGGGGGCGGGCCATGAGGTTTACCAAGAGGTGCTGAGGGCAAATCTCGGGTCGCACTCGATGGTCACGTGGCTTTGCCTCACTGGGCGCCAAGCTAGCGGGGTGACGTGAAGAACACTCATCTGCCAGGCTCCCACCACCCCAGGCTGGGATACACTAGCATCCATGCCAGCATGCAGAGCCGGCCGCCCCTCGCTCACCTTCCGCCGGCACCTGCACCGACACGCAGCCCACAGGGGACCACAGGTAGACCTTGCCACCTCCCGTGCAGATGGCCAGTCGTGGCTGCTGCGGGTCCCACTGGAACACACGCACCGGGGACAGCTGCTCCAGCACCACGAACTGCCGGAGCTTCTGCATGTCCCAGACCCACACGGCATTCGGCATGTTGTCTGTCGGAGGGAGAGACGGACGGTTGCTGCTGCGCTGGTCCTTCATTTCCGAGCCATCTCCTCCCCCACCCTCGCTTTCTGTGTCTCCCGCTATAAAGGAAGACCGCAGCAAATCACGCATGTGGGTTTTCTCCAGTCTCTGCCACTGCGACGCCTTCTGTAGATGATCGTGTTGGTATTTACCAGGGCACAGCAAACCATAAAGGGCCAGAGGGCAAAGCTTCTGGGCTTCGTGGGCCACAGATGCGTTTTTTTAAAAACAATCTTTTAAAAATGTAAAACCTGTTTCTAGCTTGAGCCAGAACAGCCCATAGCTGTAGCTTGGCCTCACCGGTTTCTCTACTGAGTAAAGCGGAGGCAGCGAGCAGAGCTGAGGGCCCTTACGCGTGGCGGTCGGCTGCTGCCGCCGTAATGGCACCTCTGAAGAGGCTCTTCTGCGGGGAGAGTACTCCAGCCGCAGGAACCCGGCACTGGACACCCTCCCAGCCGCCCGCACGCTTGGGCACCCAGGGGGTGGCGGCGGGGTGAAGTGTGCGAGTGTTATGGCGGCACTGACCATTTCTCGTTGCCAGGAAGTAGTTGTCAGGACTGAAAGCCAACAAGCCCACGCCGATTTTAGGATTTGCTCGGTCAGTGACAGGTTTCAGAGTCTGCAAAGAAACTGGTCCTGAGGCGATCTCATCTACAACATCCAAGGGAACAGTGCATTGGAAGCTGTGCGCTTGCTATGCACACGTTTGAGGTGCCGCTGCCAGGCGCACCTGTGAAAGGCCACTGGCGGAGGCGGTCACTGACCTGCTCGCCTGCTGAATTGAATGGAAGGAGAGAACCATCTGAAATTAAAGCAACATTTTCTTGAACTAAGGGATATTGGCAACGTGGCAGTTGTGGAAAGAGGCCCGTCCACACGTCCCCTCCGAGAGCCCCCACCCTGTGCTGCAGCCCCCTCTGGTCACAACCTAGTTCGGCTGCTAGGACTTGATGGCTCAACCTCTTGGCATTTTTTCCAGCCAGTTCTAGCATCTCACTTTCACAACTTCCTTCAACCTCCCCTTCAATCGTCTATTCTTAGGCTTAGATATAGCAAGAACACTGAGGTCGGAGATGAAACGTGGTAACCAAGGCTGCTGTGACAGCTGCTGCCTGCTCTGCTCGCTCGCTCTGAGTGCTGCCGGCCTGTGACAGGCCAGGCACATTCTAGGGCCCAGCTGCTGTGCCCAAAGTTTCTTCCATCTCAAAACTCGTCTGCCCCCACCTGCCATGTCCCTAGGGCAGGTTATTTATGCCCATTTTACAGAGGAGGAAACTGAGTTGCAAGTCACCTGCCCCAGGTCACACAGCCAGGGTTCACAGGCTCTAGGTGGGGCCCTTTACAACTGCCTCTTGGTGCCCTCTCTTTGGCTCACGCCAGGAAATATCAGCACTCAGCTGGCCAATTTGGATCGCCAGGGCTTCAATTCAACCAGCACAAACGGTGCCAGCCTGAGAGAGCTGCTGGCCATGAGGTATTACAGGAATGGAGAAAGTATTCTTCATGAAGAAAAGAACAATGCCCACCTCCCCCCTGGCCCTGGACAAGACGCCTGAGCTGCTCACATTTGGTCTCCGTGGGGGAGAGCAGGCTGGGCCCTGCCCTGGAAGGCAGGAAGGGAAGGTGGCCCAGCCCCAGCTTCTGGATCTTCTCTGCTTCCTTATACACGATCTGAAAGACACCCCCGACCCACAGCAGGGTTACGACAGGCGCCGAGGTTGGGGAGGCAGGGCAGGAGACAGCGCTTGGCCAGCGGACCATGAGGCAGGGCACGGGCAGTGCAGGCACCAGGAAGGCGAGGGCGAGGCAGATGTGGCAGGCGCAGCCTCACTCCCAGGGTGCTCGAGGCCTCCACAGCTCCCTCTCCTAGGAATGTTTTGGTGTAGGCTCCGCTGAAGAGCCTCTTTAAGAAATAAGGTGACAAATTTATGGTAACTGCATGTTTTCATTTTCCCTAACACCATTCAGTTCCCTGGAGTATAACACATAGTAGTTATTTTATGCTGAGAAATAATGTTCAATAATGTTCAAAAAATTAGAACCCAAAGACCTAGTTTAAAATAAGCAGCAGCATCCATTTCTGGGCCCCAAACAAAACCTTGGCTTCTGGCCTATTCCCCACTGAAGAAGGTACTGTCAGCTGGAAGAGGCAGTGCCCTCTCCAGCCACCCCTCCCGCACTGTGGGAGGAGGTGCACAGAAGGGGCCCAGCACGGGTGTGGGGTGGGGGTGGGGGCAGGAAGGCCACTCGGGGGAGGCCGCGAGCCCGGCAAGCCAAGGAGAGGCCACGGGCTCATCTGAATTCTCCAGAAGGAGCCATGGACCCTGACCTACACGCTGTGGCCGCCCGGCGGCCAGCGCACATGGAGGACGCGAGGGCCCACGCAGCCACCCCAGCTCTCCGACCCGCCCTCCTGGCCCTCCCACAGGACCTCTGCCCTGGCTGCTCCCCCTTGCCTGGACAACGGCCTCTCTGAGTGGCCACACAGCTTGCTCCCCTGGACAGGGGTGCTTCCCAGCCCCCTTCTTCCCTCACCCAACACTTCCTACCCCACCCCCCTAATCCCATCTTAGGACACCGGTCTGTGCTCAATTCCTTTGTGGGCTGCTGCCTCTGATGGGAGGCTGATGCCAGGAGGGCCGGGACTGCTGGCCTGCCCCTGCCATCTCCCCAGCACCCACCTGCAATGGGGCCTGGCGCACAGCAGGCCTCCATCAATGCCTGAGGCATGACTGGGGGCGCGTTCCCACCTCTGGCCTGGACATCTTCTGTTCAACAGGCCCCTGACATCAACCCTTCCCTGACCACCAACTGAAATGCCCACCACTCCCGCCCTGGCACTCCCTGCCCCTTCCCTGGTGAGGGTGCCTCTCCCAGTCCACAGGTGAGACTCTGCTCTTCTCTGGAGGCAGCCAGAGCACAGTGCCCGGCCGATAGGAGGGTGGGGGCAGGAATGCCCTTGATCTAACCTGGAGGAAGCAAGAACGCTGCAACTGGACAGAGCCACGAATGAGACACCAGATGGGAGGGGAATGGGGTAAAAGAGGCAGGGCAAGGACATGGAGAAACAAATCAGGAGCCCACAGGAAGAGTCTGACACTGAAAACAGGATGTTAGCAAAACAATGGGTCACAATAAATAACGCAAAGTGAAAAAGCAGTTTCCAACCCTCCTCCCCAAATAATGCTCAAAGAGAAACATGAAATTCCAAACTCACTATCTTGGGGTTGTTAATGGTTGCAGGATGCTCAAACTCGGTGATCACTGTCCAGGTCACGTGATTGAGGATGCGCACCTGGTTAGGGAGACGAGGAGGCTGAATGCCACGTGGCTGCCTCTAACGGGCCAGTTCTTGGCGCGGCAGTGCTGTGTCCTTACCTTCCCGTCATAGCTTCCAATCGCCAGGAACTGACTGCTGGGACTCCAGGCCACAGACTTGATGCCCAGAGACCACTCGTAGGCACTATATGAGGACAGGAGCCGGCCGTCCAGGGAGTACAGCAGGATCTTGTACTGTAGACAAGGTATTCTGCAGTTACTCGCGGGCCAAATGAACCTGACAGGTCAGACGGCCATCGCAGAGCAGACACACGTGCAGATGGCGTGGGGCCAGGAGGCACAGGGCAGGAAAACCGTCCTGTTCCACAGGTCAGGGAAGACTAGAGGCTACTGGCATTGCCCTCCTAAATATTACATCATAACTGAAAAGCAAAGTGATGCCCGTTGTGGAAAAAAAGAGGAAACTGAAAGTTGTCAATCTAAAGACTTGCTGATGAAGAATCTTTGATTCAACACTGAAAATAAGATAAAGCTAATAACCAAACCACAGCATGCAACAAACACTTGGTAAATAAGCTGCAAGTCAGGGCTCTTAAAAGAGCATGTGTCGTTACAGCCAGCGGTGGAAGCAACCCCAGTGTCCACCCACAGAGGAGTGGATAACCACCACGTGCTACAGCCATGCCACGGACTACTCAACTTCACTATTCCTACAGAGGAATGGCACCCCTTGAAGACCTCAGGTTGTGTGAAGTAAGCCAGACACAAAAGGACAAAAACATCATCTCACTTATTCAAAGTAATTAGAATATTCAAATTCAGAGTTGGAAAGTAGGAAACAGGTCACCAGGAGCAGAGATGGGGAAGGGGGAGCTGCTACTTAACCGGTGCAGCTGGTTTGGGGTCACAGAAAAGTTTTGCTCAGGGACGGTGGTGGTGGCAGCACAACACCGTGGATGTAATTACCACCAGTGACCTGTGTATTTGAAAGTGGCTCAAATGACTCATTTTAGGTTACGTGTATGTTATTAGACTAGAACCCTAACGTGAACCCTAATGCGAACTATAGACCACAGTCAATATATTCGTAAAATATTGTCTCATGAACCGTAACCAAGGTACCACACTAATGCAAAGTGTTGGTAAAAGGGCGAAGTGCGTGCGTGCGTGTGCGTCTGTGTGTGGAGGGGTGGTATATGGGAACTCTGTACTCACTACATGCTTCTTCTGTAAACCTGCAACTGCTCTTAAAAAAAAAAAAAAAGCGAGCCTGTGTTGACTTGGTGACTCCATACCTCTAGACAGGTGTCCCACACGGCCAGCACGCAGCCATTCGGCGCCCACTCAATCCCAGCGAGGTCCTGGGTGTCCGTATCAAAGTGCTTCCACACGGGAGAGGAAAGACAGACAGGCGTGAGAAAACGCTTTCTTTACCAGGTGGCTGCACTGACTTCAGAGGGGCTGTCTTTAAGACATTCAGGGTCTGAGCCCCTTACCTGCAAACAGACAAGACCATCCCAGCGCCCCGCTGCCCCCGCCTTGCAAAGCCCTGTGAGACGCGGAAGCACCGCGCAGCAGCGCGTGTCCAGAGGGAGCGCTGGGGGCCCCTTGAATCGCAAGTTTCATGACATATTGACTTTTTTTTTTTTAATTAGAGAAACTGTAAGTTTACAGAAAAACCATGCAGAAAGTGCAGGGCCTTCCAAACCCAGTTTTCCCTACTAACACTCTGCATTACTGTGAGATCTTTGTTACAATTGACAGAACAATATTACTGTAATTATGTTGTTCACTATGGTACAGAGTCCACTGTACGGTCCTTTGGCTTTTTAAAATTTTTATTCTGGTAACATGCATACAACCTGAAAATTTCCCTTTGAACCGCATTCAAATATAGTGAATTACAGTCACACTGTTGTGCTGCCATCACCCCCAACTGTTACCAGAACTCTTCCATCACCCCCAGAGAGACTCTGAACTGCGGAAGCACCGCTCCCCGTCCCCACCCCAGCCCTGGTGACCTGTCCTCTAGCTCCCGACTCACTGAGTTTGCTTATTCTAATGGTTTCCTCTTAGAGGCCCGCGCACACACCGCCCTCAGTCTCACAGCACTCATGCGTGTGCACAGGCTGTGCGAGGCTGTGCACAGGGCCCTGCCCTTTGGGAAACAGCAGCTGTGCTGATCATCACAGCAAAGGTCCCCTGCGTCCTGAAGGCTGCCGGTTCTGCCCTTGCCCCTCCGTTGCCAGGTCACTTTATTCCCAGCTGGGAGAAAAAGGTCTCACCCTCAGGAGCTGCCAGTCGCTGCAGACGAAGATGCTGACGCAGTCCCTGCAGTCCCGCCGCTCTGCCAGGGCCATGTAGCGGCCATCCTTGGTGAAGGTCACGCCTGGTGGAGAAGAAAGCGCATGATCAAGGAGGAGCGAGGAAGGGAAAGGATGGCAGGGACTTCTGAGGAGGGAGGAGGAGAAGAAAGCAGATCCCAACAGAGGGGAGGGGAGCACAGCCGGGCACCCGGCAGCACAAGTCTCCAAGAGGAGGCCGCCACGACGGTGGAGGCCTTGTCGCCACCGCACAGGGAAGCCCAGGGCCCTCTCGCACACACAATGGCCAACTTGCAGGGAATCTGTGCGTGACACAGAATCACCAGCTTAATCTCTGAAAAGTTAAAAAATTTTACTGAAAAATGCAGGATCTTATGAATTTTCCTGTTTTTAGAAAATAAGTGACAGGAAATCCAAGGATTTCGGTAATCATCTAAGTCAGCTGTTTACTTTTGAATTTAATTATTGGCAGAGATAAATTTAAGACACTTTGGAAGTAAACTTTGGTGAAAAATGTCAAACTCTATTTTCCAGTTCTGTATTACCTGAAAAAGTTCTAGGCCTAATTTCCTATTTCATAAAATCAAAAGAACACCTCAAATCATGTAATTATTGTATATTAGCTAGAGATAAAGTAATATTCAAACTATAAAAAAAAAAAATTAAAGTATACAACTGCATTTCCTTCCAATGCAACTTTTGAATTTCTGATGGCAACAGAGAAAAACGGAAAAATCATTCAAGTTATTTAATAGTTTTCTGATTATCAAGTGAAAAACTGTATTATGTAATCTCACAATTCTAGGCCAGGGCCAACTATCCCAGACCACCCTGTTACGTCTCACTGGTGCCCACCACGGCCGGGCTGGCCCCTTTCTTCCAGATGGCACAAAAGGCCTCGGAGCAGCTGCTCTGACCGACATGCCACCACTTCCCATCCACCAAGAGGTTACAGATGTACCCAGAGCAGAGCTGGAGATGTGACCCTCGAGGTCGAGGCTGCCAGTGGGGTCTCTGGACCAATATCAGCTGGAAGGGGTTTAAATACTTTATTCTCTAACAGAGGTCACCGAATGACACGTAATCACATCCTTCCTTGACACCACTGGAGGATATCCTCATCACAGTCACTGTGATTGCTGATTTAGAAATGGAAATGGAAATATTTACAGATGAAGTATTAAGAGGTCTGGGATATGCTCTAAAATGATCCAAGTGGGGAATTATGTAGAGAAAAAGACTATGAGTCAAAAAGCTGTTGAAGCTGCTTTCGCATATGTTAGAAATTTTCCATGAAAAAAGATGAAAAAAGACTATAATGAAATCGCTTTAGAATGGGTCTGATGTACTCACCCTGCTGGCATGCTTTAGGATATTTGATGTAAGATACAGATTTTGTACACAGGGACCAAACAGTTATTCGCAGCTGTTGGAAAAAAAGATAAGAGGAGAGGAAACATACGTATTTTTCACATCGTTAAACAGCCCATCTCAAATACACAAACCAGATAATGGGCAAGTATGGAAAGTGGGCCAAGTGTACACTGTGGACCTAGTACTAATTAGATGACATTATCTCATAACCTGTAACAAATGTTCTACCACGGTGAGGTGTGTTGGTAGAGGGGTGTTGTATGGGAATTCTACACGTGCACAATTGTTCTGTAAATTTACAATTTGTCATAAAATATATTTAAAAAATAACAATAGGGTGGGTTGGGGGAAAAATAAACCAAATATAAGATACTTTGGTTAGCAGTGATATTGTGAGGATGCTCTTTAATCGTTAGTTAAAAATGTCTCACAACAGTGCAAGGTGGTGGTGGTGGGTGAGGTATGAGAGCCCTGTATGATGTCATGTGTGTTTGCTTTGTAAGTTCACAACTATTACTATACATTTACTGTTTATATATGTTTATATACGAGCAACCTACTTCAATAAATAAAAAAAAATTGCCAAACTGTTCGTTGCTGGGGGGTGAGGTGGGTGGGGAGGATATATGGGAACTCTGTACTTCTTGCATGGTTTTTCTGTAATCTACAACCACTATAAAATAATTAAAAAAAAAATAAACTCGACACCAAAGACTTTCTATCAAAACACCTCATACTTGCCAAATTTCATGCCTTTATGAGATCTATTCAACAACCAAAATTATCTGATTACTAGATTTAAAACATTAACAAGAAGTCTAAATTAATTCCCTTTTTCACATTTAAAACTGGTTAATTTGGATTAGAAAATAGAACATCTTTGTCACCTCATCTATATTTTAAATGAGTCCGTGAATTGTATCTCAATAAAGCTATTTTTGAAAAATAGGCTTTCTGGCTGTAGATTGTTGAATTTTATCTTGTCCAATTGTGCTTTCAGAATATTTCAGTTCAAAAATATATCATTAATATAAAACTAAAAAAATAAAACAAAAAAATTTATTATCATTCTTATGGTTAGTGCTCGTGAGCACGGCCTCAGGCCCGGGGAACTGTCCTTAACCTGGTCACAGTGAACGCACAGCCACTTACTGCCTGGCTGATGCCCCCAACACAGACCAAAGTGCAGGCAACCGGGGTCGAGCCCATGGCCCTGATGGGCCCGAATGAGCTTGCTTCTGCCCATGACTCCTCTCTAGTCATTTCATTTATTTTTGCCAATTTTAGGTAGCCCTCTCCAAATAAGAATCCATTTAGTGATACCAGCACAATCTACCCTAAATCACATCTTACAGAGGACTAGGTGGGAGGAATTGTGGGCTTCTGAAACGTCGTTAGAAAATGAACAAGAAGTGCAGGAGGCTGGAACTGGAAAAGATTTAGATAGATATTTAATTCAGCTTTACACCTAGAAGCGCTATTATGAAAGCGCATCGATTTTAGCGCATCTGAACAACTGTGCCCGTAAGGGACGTTCGAGGGGGCGAGCAACACACCATGACGGTAACGAGCAGAGCGCGGAGGCCTGCCTGGCCTTCACTCGCCTGTGCTGGCCCAGCGCTTGCCCCACGCCAGGAAAGCATCCGTGTTTGCGGAATAAATGGGTGATGGAGTTGTCCATGTACTGAACCACCACCCCTGACTGACACCTTAAAGGAAAGATGGCAATTGTTTCAGTGAAGTTCCTTTTCTATTGCTGAATTAAAGGGACTATTTAAACCCTTAAAAACGTAAATTAAGATGTTTTTAAAAATCTATCTTGTCCAAAATTGGGTGAAAAGATGATGGGCTTTCAAGATACACAAATACTCCAAAACACACCCACTGTAGAGCTCCCAAGCTACTGTTGGAGTTGTAGGACAAGGAGTCACATCCAATGAATGAAGCATGAACAGAGCATCACACTTACGTGGAATTCAGTTGTGTTGAGAATGTGGCGTCCGTCCGGGCTCCAGCAGGAGGCCACCAGCCCTGCTGAGCCCTCGTCTATTTTGCAGTGCCACTCCGGCTGTTCCAAAGACCAGACCTGGGTCCACGAGAGAGAAACACAGGACCGCAAACCTGTTAGCACACTCCAAGCGTCAGCTTCGAGGAAGTGAAGAGCAACCGCCCAGACGAGACACAGGGCCTCTCTAGAGACACCTCACTGCGAGGCCTGCTGCTAAAGCCAGCCACGCCTCTTCACGAGCTGACTTTGTTGCTGTTTCTGAAAGTGCTTACTCTCTCTGCTGTCCCTGGACCTCACTCAGCTAAGCTTCAGGTCTGTAACAAAACACTCCATCCTGGCCCTGCCCCAGTCGAGCCAGCGGAGTGAGACGCTTCAGGGCTCCCCCGCACCTCCACTCCCCAAAGCTGTGAACAACCAGCAAAGACTGGCAGAAACATCTTTCTCAAAACTCCAAAAAACTGTTAAAAGACTGCTGCAACCGTCAAATCAAAGCAAGAAAAAGGTGGAGAGGTCCCAGGATGATGGCGTTGGAGTAAGTCAGGCAGGGCGCAGCTCTCTTGCAAAACAGGGGGAAAGGGGCAAAAGCTGTCCAAGGGCACAGTTCTGGGGATGTGCAGACCAGGAGTGTGCCACACGCGTCGTCCTGGAGGCATTGGGGAAAGAGAGACCAAGAGACCAAAAGGAAAACTGCGAGTCGATGCCCCTGTGGCTGGGAACGCCAGCTCCCCCCACCCCCAAGGTGAACAGCCTCGGTAAAAACTGCGGCTGAGCAGCCAACAGCGAGGGGAAGGGACAGATCCCTCTGCGGGAAGAGAGGCGGGGCAGCTGAGGGCCCAGTGTGGTTTCTCTTCCGCAAAAGTGACCACCAAGCTCGCTGCTTCAGAAGAGTTTAGTAGAAACTGAAGGATTCATCCCCAGGCAAGGGTCTTCCGGGAGCGCCACCTGCTGGCCAGCCGGGAAAGTGAAGGAAGACAAGGCCTGTCTCTCCTGATTCTTTCCCAGGCACTGAAGATCTGGTCTATGTCCCATTAGCAGTCCCCTGCCCCTGTTCTGATACCTTAAAACAGGGCATTCTTAAAGTTTTAGGAAAAATTGAACCAAAAAACCAAAGAAGAGCTGTGAAACACAACCACTAGACAAGAGAAAGAAACTGACCAAATAAAATCACCAACACAATCAGATGCCTAGGATATAGCAAAACATTACAACCCATACTAAGAAACAGGAAATTATGGTCCAGCCAAAGGAACAAACCAATAATCCCCCCAAGATGCAGAGTTTAAAAAAACTAATCAATGATGTTCACACAAATCTTCCAAACCAATTCAAGGAATTGAAGGAAAATATGAGTAAAGAGGTAAAGGATATTAAGAAGATACTGTGTGAGCATAAAGAACAATGTAAAAGTTTGCAAAGAAACGTAACAGAGCCTATGGGAATGAAAGATACCATGGATGAGATTGAAAACACATCAGAGGCACATAAAAGCAGACTTGAATTAGCTGAGGACAGAGTAAGTGAATCAAAGGACAAAGCATCTGAACTTGAAAAGACAGGAGGACAGAGAAAAGAATTAAATTAATTAAAAGGGTTAAAAGACAAACAATAGTAAGATAGCCAACAAAAAGCCAAGGGATAAAATGGATGAAGTAATGCCTTTTCAGTAATAACACTGAATGTTAATGGACTGAACTCCCTGGCCAAAAGACACAGACTAGCAGAATGGATTAAAAAATATAAGCCATCTACTTGTTGTCTACAAGAGACTCTCCTCATATGCAAGGACACAATCAGGCTGAAAGTGAAAGGCTGGAAAAGACATTCCACACAAATAGCAACCAAAAAAGATCAGGAGGAGCGATACTAATAATGGACAAAATAGATTTTAAATGCAAAACTGTTATAAGAGATGAAGAAGGCCACTATGTATTAATAAAAGGGACAATTCACCAAGAAAAAATAACAATAATAAATATTTATGTACCTAACCTAGGTGGTCCCCAAATATATGAGGCAAACTCTGGCAAAACCGAAGGGAGAAATAGATAGCTCTACATAATAGTTGGGCACTTCAAGTCACACTCTCTCAGCATTGGATGGACCTCTGGGCAGAGGATAAATAAGGACAGAGGGCTTGAATGCTATAGATGACCTAGATATAAGATATTTTTTATAGAGCATTACACCCCAAAACAGCAGTGCTCATGGATCTTTCTCCAGGATAGACTGTGCTTTGAGTCATAAGTCAGATCTCAATGAATTTTAAAACATTGAAATTATACAAAGCACCTTCTCTGATCATAATGGAATGAGGCTGGAAATCAGTAACAGTCAGAAAAAGGGAAAATTCATAAATATATGGAGACTAAACAATATACTCTTAAATAATCGGTGGGTCAAAGAAGAAATTGCAAGGGAAATCAGTAAATATCTCAAGACAAATGAAAATGAGAAAACAATATATCAAAACTCATGGGATACAGTGGATGCAGTGCTGAGAGGGAAATTTATAGCCCTCAATGCTTACATTAAAAAAGAAAAAAGAGCTCAAATCAAAGACCCTAACAGCACACCTGGAGGAACTAAAAAAATAAAAGCACATTAACCCCAAAGCAAACAAAAGGAACGAGATAATAAAAATTAGAGCAGAAATAAATGACACAGAGAATATAAAAACACTAGAGAGAATAAACAAAACCAAAAGTTGATTTGTTGAGAAGACCAATAAAATCGACAAACCCTTGGCTAGACTAACAAAGAAAAAAAGAGAGAACATGCAAATAAATAGATATCAGAACTGAGAAGGTGGGCACTACCAATGGCCCAGCAGAAATGAGAGAGCTCCTGAGAGGACACTACGAACAACTGTACACTAACAAACCAGACAACCTCAGGCCACGGAGAAATTCCTGGAAACGCAAGAGCAACTTGCACTGATGGTAAGAGAGAGAGAAGACTTCACCATGCCAATCACAAGCAGAGACCGAAACCGCCATCAAAGCCTGGTGGCTTCACAGGTGAATTCTACCCCTCATTTAAAGATCTACTGCCAATCTTGCTAAAACTCTTCCAAAAAATAACAGGAGGGAAAGATAGCAAACTCATTCTATGAAGCCAACATCACCCTAATACCAAAGCCAAATAAAGATACTACAATAAAAGAAAATTACAGACTAACTTCTCTGATGATTATAGATGCAAAAATCCTCAACAAAATACTTGCTACCTGAATCCAAAAGCAGATTAAAAGAATTATACATCACGATCAAGTGGATTTTATACCAGGTATGCAAGGATGGTTCAACACTAGAAATCAACCAGTATAATATATCACATTAATAAAATGAAGAAGAAAAATCACATGATCACCTCAGTTGATGCAGAAAAGGCATCTGACAGAATACAACATCCTTTCTTGATTAAAAAATACTCCAAAAGATAGAAATAAAAGGAACCTTTCTCAATATGATAAAATGCATACATGAAAAATCCACAGCTAACATTGTACTCAGTGGTAGAAGACTGAAAGCTTTCCCACTGAGATTGGGAACAAGGCAAGGATGCCCACTGTCACCACTGTTATTCAATATTGTGCTAGAAATTCTAGCTAGAGTAATTAGGAAAAATAAATAAAAGACACCCAAATAGAAAAGGAAGAAGTAAAACTTTTGCTATTGCTGATGATATGATTCTATACCTAGAAAATCCTGAAAAATCCACACACACAAAAACTAAAACTGGAACTAAGAGAAGACTTCAGTATAGTGGGATACAAGATTAATACGCAAAAATCAATAGCATTTCTATACACTACTACTAAGTAAATTGAGGAGGAAATCAGAACACAAAAATTTCATTTACAATAGCAGCTAAATGAATCAAATATTTAGGAATAAATTTAACCAAGGGCATAAAGGGCCTATATTCAGAAAACTACATAACATTGTTAAAAGAAACCAAAGAAGACCTAAATAAATGGAAGGACGTTCTGTGTTCACAGACTGGAAGACTAAATATCATTAAGATGTCAGTTCTACCCAAATTCATTTACAGATTCAATGCAATCCCAATAAAAATTCCAACAGCCTTTTTTTTACAGAATTGGAAAAGCCAATTATCAAATTTATCTGGAAGGGTAAGGGCCCCAAGTAACCAAAAATAATTGTTAAAAGAACAAAGTTGATCTTTAAAAAAAAAGGGAGGCAGCTGTGGCTTAATCAGTAGGGCTCCCGTTTACCCTATGGGAGGCCCCGGGTTCGGTTCCCGGGGCCTCCTGGTGAAAGCAAGCCCGCCCGTAGGGCATGGTTAGCTGACCCAGCGAGCACAAGCAGCAAGGGGGGGATAAATGAATAAATAAATAAAATCTTTAAAAAAAAAAAAAAAAAAAAGAACAAAGTTGGAGGACTCTCACTTCCTGACCTTAAGGCATATTACTTAACTACAGTGATGAAAAGAGCATGGTATTGACTGGCATAAAGTCAGACAGACTGACCAATGGAATCAAACTGAGAGTTCAGAAAGACCCTCACATTTATGGTCAAGTGATTTTTGACAAGCCTGTCAAAACAGTCTATTCAACTGGATATTCATATCCAAAAGAAAGAAAGAGGACCCCCATCTTACAGCTTATACAAAAATTAACTCAAAATGGATCAAAGACCTAAAGATAAAAGCTAGAACCATAAAACTTCTAGAAGAAAATGTAAGAAAACATCTTCAAGATCTTGTGCTTGGTAGTGGTTTCTTGGACCTTACACCCAAAGCATGAGCAATGAAAGAAAAAAATAGATAAATGGGACCTCCCCAAAATTAAACACTTTTGTGCTTCAAATGACTTTGTTAAGAAGGTGAAAAGGCAGTCCACTCAATGGGGGAAAATTTTCAGAAACCACATAATCCGATTAAGAGTTTGATTTCTATGTATATAAAGAGATCACACAACTCAATGATAAAGACAGGCAACCCAATTTAAAAATGGGCAAAAGAATTGAATATACATTTTTCCAAAGTGGAAATACAAATGTCCAAGAGCACTTGAAAAGATGCTTAACATCACTAGCTGAAAGGGAAATGCAGATCAAAACTACAATGAGATATCATTTTATGCCTTATTGGATGGCCATTATTACAAAAACAGAAAACTACAAGTGCTGGAGAGGAGGTGGAGAAATAGGAGCACTCCTTCACTGTTGGTGGGAGTGTGAAATGGTGCAGCCTCTGTGGGGGACAGTTTCGCGGTTCCTCAGGAAGCTAAATATATGATCTGTATGATCCGGCAATCCTGCTACTAGGAATACATTCAGAAGACGTGAAAGCAAGGATGCAGACATTTTGCATTCATTAGCGGCATTATTCACAATTGCTGAAAGATGGAAACAACCTAAGTGCCCATCAGCTGATGAATGGATAAACAAAATGTGGTGTATGCATATGATGGAGTACTATTCAGCTGTAAGAAGAAATGAAATTGGGACACATACGACAACATGGATGAACCCTGAGGACATTATGCTGAGTGAAATAAGCCAGACACAAAAGGACAAATATCGTATGGTCTCACTAACATGAGCTAAATACGATAAGTAAACTTACCGAGTTAAACTATAGAGTACAGGCTAGTAGGAGACAGAATGTGGGTGGAGAAGGGGGAGCTGATGCTGAATGTATGAAGAATGCCCAATAGGGTTGACTGTAAATATACGGAAATGGATAGAGTTGATGGGAACACATTATAACGAGCATAATAACAGTGCTGATTTATAAATGTGATTGAGGCTGAAAGGGGTAGTCTAGGGAGGTTAATGTTAATTGAAAGACAGCTAGAGGATAATCTAGGGACTGTGTAACGTGGTGATTTTGGTGGTAGATGAGGATTGTGGTTAACATAAACACAAAAATATTCTACTACAAGGTGTAAAGAATATGGTGATACATGGGAAAAATACAACTAATGTACCCTACAGACTGTAGTTAACAGTAACACTGTAGTATTCTTGTAGCAAAAGCAAACAAGGTACTAAAGCAATGCTAAAGGTCAAAAAAATAAAAGTAAAAGAATATGGGGTTTAGTTTTATGAGATATGAATACAATCAAGTATTTTTTTTTTTTCTTTTCATTTTCTCATTAATAAGGAGACTTTGGTCATGTCATTTAACCAATCTATGATCATTTATTCACCTTTCTGAATACTGAAGAAACAACTGAGTTTAGATAAATGTGCCTGGACAGGATTTTTTAAAGTAATGCTTCCATAATTTGTTAAACTTTTATTTTTTGATGTTGAAATAAAGTTTACTAATTTTGAAGCAAAAAGAAAGAAAAGAAAAGAAAACTTGAAACTGTAGGATCTTGTGCTGCCCTGGCTGCCCCTTCCCCTTACTGCTCGGTGCAGAGCCAACTGCACTCGCAGTGCAGAGTTCTGGTCCTGGCTCCGGAGGGAACACGCAGTCTGGCCCAGTCTGCCTGGGTGGCCTGAGGGACTTGCTGCCCCAGAACTTCCTCTGCAAGTAGAAGGCGGCTGGTGGTTAATAACATTTAAAAAATCTTGCCTACAGGAGGCTGTGGGAGAGCAGGCAAGTGTCTGCCTGGGGCAGGGGACTGCTGGCTGTAGGACAGATGGTGCAGTGCCTGGGACTGTGAGAGTTCTGCTTCCTGGGGAAGAGGGACATCTGGAACTGCATAAACGGGAATTCCCTAGGCCACATGCGGCTCCAGACAAGAGGCAGCACAGAGAGGGTCAGGGAGGTCCCTCTGCTCTGGCCTGTATGGATAAGCCCTCAAGGACAGTGCTCCCACAGGGCAATGTGTGAAGACTGGGAAAGGTGTTTTCCTTTGCTTTTTTTGGTAGCTCCTGGCACTCAAGGAAAGCTGTTGAAACACTAGCTGGATACAGCTGAAGGAACAGATGACTCAGAGTCTAGATGCCAGTGATAACATATTAAAATATCACAATGTCCAGGTTTAACAAAAGATTACAAAACATACCAAGAAACAGGAAGCCACGTCCCAGGTAGAGGAGAAGATTAAGGCATTAGAAACCATCACTGAGGAGGAAGTGACCTGGGACATTCCAGATAAAGACTTTTAAAAAAATGGTCCTGAATATGCCCAAAAAGTTAAAGGAAAACATGGACAAAGAACTAAAGGAAATCAGGAAAATGACAGATGAACACAAGGAGAATATCAATAGAGATAGAAACCAAGCAGAGCTGAAGACCACAGGAACAGAAACTAGAAGTTCCCTAGAGGAGTTCAACAGCAGACTGGAGCTGGCAGAAGAAAGAATCAGAGAACCTGAAGATAAGGTGCTTGAAGTTATTCAGCTTGAGGAGCAGGAAGAGGAAAAAAAGGAAGAAAAGTGAAGAGCCTGTGGACACCACCAAGCGCACCAGCAGAGACACATTGTGGAAGTCCCAGAAGGAGAGAAAGGGGCAGAGACACTTTCAAAGAAATAATGGCTGAAAACTTCCCAAATTTAACCAAAGACATGAATATACACATTCAAGATGCTCAATGAACTCCAAACAGGATAACCCCAAACAGACCCATGCCATGGCATATTATAATCAAAGTGTCAAATGCTAAAGATAAAGAGAATTCCGAAAGCCCCAAGAGAAACAACACGTCAAGTACAAGGGAGCCTCAGTAAGATCAAGCCATGCTTTCTCATCACAAAAGGCGAGAAGGCAGTAGGATAACACATTACACCTGATCTTAGCCAAAAGGCCGAGAACATATTTTAACATATTTAAAGTGCTGAAAGCGAAAAATGTGCCAACCAAGAATTCTGAGTCCTGCAAAACTGTCTTTCAAAACTGAGGGAGAGATTAAGATATTGGTTATCAATAAACCAGCTCTACAAGAGATGCCAAAGGGATTTCTGCAAGTTCAAGGAAAGGACAACAGACAATAGATTGAAGCCACATGAAGAAATAAGGATCTGGTGAGGGTCATGCCATGGGTGAACATAAATGCCAGTATTATTGCATCTTTGGCTTGTAACTCCACTTTTAGTTCCTATAGGATTTAAAAGGCAAGTGAATAACACATAAAGCTCTATTAGTGGTTTTAGACTTATAATGTATAAACGTGTAACATGCTAAGAACTACATAAAGGTGAAGGGACAGGGGCATAGGAACATAGTGTGTGTGTGTACACTTTCGAAGACAAGTTGGCATCAAAGCAAACCTGAGCTTTCCAAATTTAGGGTGTTAATTTTAAGCCCCAGGGTAACTACAAAGAAAAAAACAGAGTACAGGTTGCCAGGGGCAGGCGGCAGGGGGAGTAGGGAGTTAATGCAAAATGGGTGTGAGATTTCTGTTTGGGACAATGGGAAAGGTTTAGGAGTGGAAAGTGGTGAGGGTCCTGCACACTGCCAATGTGAGTAATTCCACTGCATGACACGCTTGGTTGTGGTTGAGATGGCAAAGTTTATGTTTAAAGTATGTCCCAAAAATTAGAAAATAAAAAAGAAGAGCAATAAAGGGACAATGACACTTAAATGCAAAACATGATACTAGATGGGATCTAACAAGGGAGGTAAAAGGCTCAAAGGGACATTACTGGGACGTATGAAAAAACTGGAATACAGTCTGTAAACTTTACATCACTGTTAAATTTCTTGAACTTGGTAACTTCAGTAAGGTGGCTACATAAGGGAATATCCCTGTTCTTAGGAAATGTTTGTGGCAGTATTAAGTGTTCAAGGAGCACGATGCATACAACCTACACTGGAGTGTTCAGAAAATGGAATGTCTAGACAGCTAGACAGACAGACAGACAAGTAGAATAATATGGCAAATGTAGCAAAATGTTATAATTGATGGATTTGGGTAGGGGAGGGGTAGAGACACTTTGGAGTTCTCTGTATGGGGCTTGTATTATTTTTCTAACTGTCCTGTAAGTATCAAAGTCTTTCAAAATAAAAAGTTTGGGGGTGGGTGGGGGGTGGGGGCAAGCCACCCATCTTAGTACTTCCTAAAACACATAACATCTCAAGTGCTGGAAGGCTGTCTGCAAACACTCCCTGTTCCTGAATTACATTTGCTTAGAGACTAAGAATATTTTTGTACTTCTTCACTTAGAAAGCGCTTAAACTATGAGAGAACTATTGTAATTTAAAAAGAAAACTGATTCTGAACTGCATTGCCTTTTTCTCCTTAAACCACCCAGTACCAAAGCCTTCCTCTGCAGTTACTTCCTGGGCGGGTGTCCTAATTCGAAGCATGACAGAGCAGCACTGACCTGTACCAGCCCGCGCCTGAACATGGCGCACAGGATGAAGAGGGAGTCTGCTGACCATTCTATATGCTGGATCTGGTCTAGGCACGTATACAGCTGAAGGATCTGAAGAGTGTTCACATCTCGGACCACCAAGCGGTACTGGACACACGACGCCTGAAAATGAAAATACCACACTTGATGTTCTGTATTCTAAAGTAATCAAGCGTTCAGAATGTCAACAAAACACACCTATATCCAGCAATCTGTTTCCTTCTCAGTGTTTAGACATATTTTATATCTAGATGATTTCATGTTTGTCAATTATTTAACTCACTCTAAAATGATAAAAAGATAAAAGTTGAAATAAACAAACTAGGTTTTAAAATTGTGTTATAGGGGGGCGGCTGTGGCTCAATCAGTGGGGCTCCCGTTTGCCATGTGGGAGGCCCCGGGTTCAGTTCCCGGGGCCTCGGCCCGGCGAGCGCGAGCAGCAGGGGGGGGATGAATGAATAAATAAATAAAATCTTTAAAAAAAAAAAATAATAAAAAATAAAATTGTGTTACATTCCAGTATTAAAGTAAAAGAGTATTTTAAAAATCTACTTAAATAATTTTCTATACCTTAATTTTATGTTAAAAACTCAAGTAGGAAACTGCACTGAACAAAAGCTCTACTTGTGAGCTAATAACCAATCTTCTAGTTTTGTCACTTCTTCACAATGTGTGCGAATTTATAAAGGATAAGATCAGAGGTCCCATAATGGCCAATGAGAGCAACCAGGAAAGGAACAAAGCTCCTTTGTCTAGTGCCTGACTCAGAGCCAAGCCAGCAGGTGACTATCTATGCTGTAAATCCTGCATATTCAAGGAACACCCTAAACGCTCACTTACCTCCATTAACTTATTCCTAATACTAAACATGAAAACAGCCAAGTGCTGATACTATTTTTTTAAATATACAGTTTCTTTGTACCCAGAGTTGTTAATAATGTCCAGGTCTAAACAAATAATTTGTCTGAATCTACCCATCTGCTGACTGAATATTTTATCACACAGTTAAAAAATCAAGAACTGATTTTTCAATGTTAGTTGCTTCGTTTTTGTGGTTATTAAAGTCAAACTAGATTACTGGTTTGTGTTTTATGAACTTCCATTAAGAAAAAAAAAAAAAAAGCCACGTTACTTTTCCATGGAAAATGGAAGGATGATTGCAGATTAGAACAAATATGTATCACGGTACTTCACACTGTAGCTTTGAAATTTGTGATCAGTTATGATAGATTCTTTATGAAATACTTTTATTAGCACTTGTAAAGATAATATCACATTTGTTTTAAGATATTAAAAATGGCAGCATGTACCTACTTTACCCAGTACTTAGGACAGTTTTCAAAAACATGATTACAATAGCAGATTAACACATTTTTTGTAATATTTTGGTCAGGGGGCAAAACCAAAAAGACGAAAATTATACAAATATATCTTTCCCTCTTTATGCACTGCAATTTTCACCAAGGATTTTAAAAAAGTCCAAACAACTTATTTATGGGGGGGGGGGGGACGGACGACGGACAAGACACCAAAAAGTATACCAAGGTTTCTGAGGCTGCTTAAAGCTAGTGACATTTTGTGTTTTGCAGCTAGTTTATGTGCTTTCGAGTACTACTTCCAGAAGGCAAAAATGTAACTTGAGTTGCATCTCAAAGACCTCAACAAGGGTAATCACGGCCCGAGCTGGAAAAGAATCATAAACCACCGGCTCCCCCACGGCAGCGGGGCAGGAACCGTGATGCATCCGTTCAGGGAGGGCGGCAGATGAAAGAAAGACACTTTCTTCAAGGCGCGATTTCTTTTGTCATAATGGTTTTCCAGTGCCAAGCGTGCCCCCTTCCCCACGATTCGGAGGAGACGCCCTGCTCGTGAGGGTCTATTTCGCACCCGAAGCTCCACGCACGTAAGCGCTCGGCGACTTAAGCCCCACTCCGCGCGCCCTGGACGCCACGGCTCGAGCCCCGGCCTCGCGGCCCGCTCCTTTCGGTCAGCAGGGTCGGCGTGGCAGTCATTTTCCCTTCTCGCGGCAGGCGCTGGAGCCGGGGAGCGGCGAGGGGAGGGCCCCGGGGAGCCGCAGCCCACCTGCCGGCCTCGTCAGCACCACAAGCCCAAGGGCCCTGCGCGTTCCCGCTGCGCCCCCGCACTGCGACCCCTTCCCTCTGGGGCCGCGCCGGCCCCGGCTCGCTCTCGCCGCGGGTCGGGGGTCTCCGCGGCCGCTCACCAGGTACTTGCCATCCGGGGAGAACCGGCTCAAAAGGCCCGACAGCCTGAAGAGCTCGGAGAAGTTCATGGCCGCCGGCCCGGGAGAGCGGCGGGGCTCCGGAGGCCGCGCGGGGCCGAGCCCGCGCCCCTCGCCCCAAAGCCCGCGCCCCTCGCCCCAAAGCCCGCGCCGCGACCCCCGCCGGGCCCGCTCGGCGCCGCCGCCGCCGCCGCCAACCGCCGCGGGCCGGAAGCCGTGCCCGGAAGCCAGGGCAGGGCGGGAGTCGGGCCGCAGCCTATCAGCGCCCAGGGCGGCCGCGCGGCATTGTGGGGCTTGTAGTTCTGCCCCGCGCGGCGCTGCCGGGTCGCCGCGGCAGCCCAGGTTGCTTCGCAGCCCCGACGGCAGAACCCGAAGCCCAGGGGCTCAGGGCCGCGGGCCGCCTCCGGCCGGGGCTGCCAGGTCGAGAGCGGGCGCCCCGTTACATTTAATTGAGAAATGTATAGATTTAGTCATCTGTGTTTACTTTTTAGTTTTTAATTGCTTACGTTTTCAATTATTAAATGTACAAAATAAAGTTAAAAAAAAATAATAAAAAAAAGAGTGGGCGCCCCGTTCAGTTTGCATGTCAGATGAAGGATGAATGCGTGTTTACTAGAAGTGTCGACACATAGACCCACCCGCTGATGCCCAAGCACACACGTGTGCACACGTACAGGCACGCATGCCAGCCAGCGCACACACAGGCACACGGTGCTGCGGGCGCTGCGCGCCAGGCCCCCGCGGCGACACGCGCGACTCACACAGTTACTGTGTAACCGCATTGCTCGTGCTGACTGGAGCAGCTTCGGCCCTTTGGGTTGTAATGCGCGGTGTGTACACGTAACACAGGCACGTGCCCTGGTTTGGGCTGACCCTGGCGGCCTGTCTCCAGCGTCGTCACGGCGCGCGCTGCGGCTACGCAGAGAAGGGGAAAACGAACCCCCGCAGGCTCCGCAGGGGAAGCGCAAGGGCGCGGCCGGTTCTCTGCACTCGGGGGAAACGAGCCCCGCGGGTGCTCCACTTTGCCTCAGTTGCCCTCGCTCCCGGGACGGCCTCTTCCTCTCGCGGGTCCGGGGACTCGTGGTCCCCTACGCCCCGACGTGCCAACCCGACCCCGCGTTCCTGAGAACCAAGACCCGGCTTGGGTGCTTTTCGCTCGCAGCGGACGCCCGCATCCTCAACGAACGAACGCCCGGGAGAATGAACGCGCGCACCCTGCTCGGGCAGTGCTGGCTTTTCTGTCCCCACCCAGCCCCGAACCCCCGTGTGGGATCCGCCCGGTGCCTCCCCCTTGCGCAGAGCCAGCAGCAGCGCATGAGGAAGGTGCGCGCTGGCGGCCCAGGCCCGCGTCAGGTGAGCTGCGGCTCCGCGCGCGGGGACACCCGGGTCTGCGCAGGCCAGGCTCGCGCGCGACGGCCACTGGGGGTGGCCCGAGGCAGGAGGCTTCGGTTCGGAGCCGCTAACGGGGTCCCTGAGTACCATAGGACCGAGCACCGCAGAGCCGCCGCTGCCCATGGCCGCTTGGAACAGGCCCTGCGTACCTGTGAACCCCGACGCGGCCCCCGGAACCCAGCCTGTTCTGCCGGGGGCCCGGCCCGCCGAGCCACGGGTGTCGCCGGCCGGAAAGGAGCCCCGGCCTGACCGAAGGCGGCCTATGCGCGCTGCCAGCAGCTCCGAGCGCACGGACACACGTGTGGCCGTGGACACCCGCTTGCACACCCGCGCAAACACGCAAAAGGGTCCGGCCCCCAGAGCCAGGAGGCGGCGGGAGCTGGGAGCAGAGTGCGGGGCGCGACTCGCGGCGTTCGCGTCTCCGAGCCACTGCCTTGGGGCCGTGGGAAGCACTTTTGGCCCAGGAGAGCGCGACGTGTCCGGGAGGGGCCCCGCGGGTTCCACCACTCCGGGCGGGCGTCGGCGGGCCGGAGTGGATGGCGGGGCCCCCTTGGCCTCGGAGCGCCGCGGGGACCGCAGGACGCAAAGAGCTGCTCTGTCCCCCGGGACCGCGCCCCGCACTCCTGCGGACCCGAGAGGCGGGCGCCCCTACCCGGTTCGGGGACCCCGGGATTCAGCTCGGCCCTCCCTCCGCCCCTTCAAGTCCAGGCGCCCTGCCCGAGCGTCTGGGGGTCGACTGGGGCGTCCGGCCGCGGACTTGGCGCCTGTGCCCGGCCCCCGCGCACCCTCAGGCCGGCCGAGGGGCCCGCCGGCGGGAAGGGCCCGGCGCCAGACCCACGGCCACCGCGGCACTCGGCAGGGCGGGCAGGAGGCGGGCCCGAGGCGGCCCCGGACCCCGGCTCGGACGCGGACAGCTGTGGAGGCGGAGCGGGAGGAGGGTCCCGCGCGGCGGGGGCGCCCTGGGCCGCGGCCCGGCCCTCCTCCCGCCGCCCGCGTGGCCCGCGCCGCCTTCCCGCCCGCCGGGCTGCGAAAGGCGCTCTGGCCCGCCGCCGCCCCCTCCCTGCGGCGCCTCCCCTCCCCGCCCATATAACCCGCTCGGCGGCCCGGCGCCCGCCCTGCCTCCCCGCCCGCGGCCGCCCCGAACGCTCCCGCCGCCCGCGCCCGCCGTCGCGGCCACCGAAGGGTGACGCGGGCGGCCCCGGGGCGGGAGCCGAGGCCCGCGAACGCGGCGCGGAGCCGGGGCCAGCGCAGGCCGGCTGGGGCGCCGAGGTCCGGGGTTCCGACGGCACCAGGTAGGCTGTGAGGCAGGCCCGGCGGGCTGCGGGCTGCGGGCTGCAGGATGGGCCGGGGCGCGGTTCGGCTCTGCCCGCGGCGGCGGGAGAGCAGGAGCAGACGCGGGAGCTCGCGGCTCCGCAGCCGAGGTCTGTGTGGGGAGACGCGACCCGACCTGGGAGAGAGGGTGACGCAGGGGCCCTCTCGGAGTCCGACCGGCCCTGGGGCCCGGAGCTGGGAGCAGGGAGAGGGCGGGACGCGCGCTCGCGAGGAGATGCGGGGTCCTCCAGCCGCAAGGGCAGCGTTCGGGTACAGGAGCAGCCCCCATGCGCCCCCGGAGGGCCTTCCTCCTGCTTACTGCTCGCCCCGAGGGGCGGCTCAGGAGGAGATCCCGGGAGGGGGCCAGGTCGGGGGTGCAGGAGCAGGTGGAAGCTGGGAGAAGCCAGCAAGCTCCTCCCCACTGGCGCCCTCTCCCTTTGCACCCACGGGGGCTGTACCAACCTGGAGGCTGGCGTCCCCACCCCCTGGACTCTGGGCGGGGAGAGCCGGGCAGGATCCATGGAGCTGTTACTGAGGCAGTTGCTAGGGTCTCCAGAGGGGACCTTCCTGGTGGCACCAGGCTTAGCCAGGGGTCGCCAGCCTGTGTCTAGGGTCTGTTCACCGAGATGGGCACCTGGCAGAGGAAGGAGGGGACAGACGCAGCCCCCCGGGGTGCCTGGAGGCAGGTCCCTTTCCCTCGCCCAGTTCCCTCCCTACCCTACCTGACTTTTCTTTGAGCCAGTGGGGAGCTACTCTTGCTTCTTGCTCAGCCTGTGTTTTGCGTGGTAATGAGGAGGAAGTGCACTTGGCGTGCTGGAGGCTGCCCAAGTAGGTGGCTGACAGGTAGCGCCTCCGGAGCCAGCCAGGGTGCAGGGAGAAGGGGCAGTGAGCTGCTGGGCAGAGGTCCCTTGGTCCCCAGTGATGTTGGGTCTGCCGACCGAACACGTGGGCATCTGGGAGCTGTTCTCGCTGGAGAAGGGGGCCTGGCACAGTGTTTGGATTTGTTGGTGTTGTCACGATTGCTGTTTCTTTAGCCTTAATGATGGGCATTGGGGGAAACTGAGTGAATTGAAACAAAATGCACCTCCTCTTTGATGTATGGCGGCCTTTACTAAAGCTGGGCCTCAAATCTGCTGCTTTGCTCCATAAAAGACATAAAAAACATTGCATTGAGAACAAAAGGACAGGGTGTTTGAATTTTGTAGCAGATGAATTTGTGGATTAGGTCATTTGGAAAATGAATGGTTGGGTACCAGAAGCTGCCAAAGTGGGGATGCTCATCGGTACTGGCCAGAGCCAAGCTGCCGGTGCACCCGGCCTGGGGGTCCCCCATCTGCCGCAGCAGGTATTTGTGGGAAGGCCCCGTCTGCTTAGCCTGGTCTCACGTTCAGGCTCCCAAAGGCTATACGAGACAGGGTAGCTGTCTCCAAATTCTGCAGGACAGCCCCATGGAAATGCCAGTCTGGTGGTGTGGCAGGCAGAATGTTGGGGTTCAAATCCTCTCATCTCCACTTACTGGCCATGGACCTTGATCAAGTTACTTTGCCATCAGAGCCTCAGTTTACCCATTTGTAAAGAGGGTGCTAACAATCCCTGCCTCTGAGGGCTGGGGGAAGAGAACAGTAAAAAAGGTGCCATCCCTAAAGTGCTGCAGCCATGTTTGGCATCTGAGCCATACAGAAAATGGTGGCTCCCCAGAGGGGCGGCCAGTAGCGATGCGGGGAAGGCACAGCTCCCTGGTAGAGTGGTCTCCCCAGCAGGGAGCGGTCGGACACAATGGCCTCCGCTGAGTGTTTATTTATAGAGCACACGCATTGGAGAATGGTTTGTAACTTTGAACACGCAAACAAGTGCAGTCGACATGGAGCTGAAAAGGAGAACCTGAGGACTTAGAGATGGGAGAGGGGAATACCACAGAAGGAGCAGAAGCCTCATACCCAGGACACACGGGCCCACAGCTCCTAGCCCCCAAAGTGGAATGGTTTCCGTGGTCGACAGAAAGAAGCTGCGAGTTCACCTGCCCTCCAAGCAGGTTCACAGGGAGTTCACGGAGCAGATGCTCGCGGAATGGCCCTGCGTGGCAGTGAACACCGGGTTGGCAAAACATCAGAAACATCCTTCCAGACCTTTCAAATGTGCGTTTCTTCTAAGGAGAGGCCATAAAAGGGAAAGACACCTTTACTTTCCATTTTGGTGAGCAACTTCTATGGAGGCCTAAGTCAATATTGTAAAAGACATTATTTTGTGATGATTTCATCTAATATAGCAAAAAAGAAAAACCAAAATGAGTGTTTAAATAAGCCGAAGTTCCCTTTACTCCCAAACGTTCTGTTTGAACCTGAACATGCCTCTTTCCTGGGGTTGGTTTGAGTGATGATCTGTCCCTCTGAAGTGCCACCACGTCTGGCCCAGACTTCTGTGACACACATGTAAAACACATCAGGAACTAGCAGCATCCCCTCGTGGGTTTCAAAAACACACAATATCTTCTTTGCAAGTTTGTTGTCTCAGGTAGATTAAATGGGTCTTGGGAAATCCTTTATGGGTTGTGCAGTAGAAACCTGCACAAACCTTCTGTTTATGGCAAAACTCCCCCCGGCCACTGGGGTTCAAGTTAAAGACAACCTACACCCAAGTCAGCTTGGATGGATGTACACAGGGTACTCCCAAACTTTCTGTTGGTCCCCTGCTTCCCGTCCACTCTGTGAAAGATACACCTTTCCAAACTAAATGCTGTCTCAAGTATTTTCTTTTCCTGGACATGCTGCCCCAAATCAGGGACCCAGGGATGAAAAAATTCAGTCAACAACTGTTTATTGACCGTCTCCTGCGATGGCATATACTCAGTGGTGGCTGTGAGCTGGTACTCAGCTACGTTCTTTACATAGTTTTGTTTCTGTAAATCCTCGCAACAGCACATTGGGGCAGATACTAGTATTTTATGCCCATTTACAGATGAGGAAACTGAGGCTTCAAGAGGTTACACACTTGCCCAAGTTTCTCCAGCAGGAGTGTGTAGGAGCAAGGCTCCAGCTCTGAGCTGCCGAACGGTATCCTCGCCTTGGCTGGGCTCAGTCTCCCGACCCTGGGCCCCGTGGAACGTCCAGGTAGAAGAGTCCTTGAAGACCACCTGAGCCAGTGGTAGAGAATTCAGGGGTGCTGTGAACGTGGATGGGAACTGCATCTTTATTTGTATTAACTTCAAAGTAGATCCCAGCATTTCCTGCAATGACAAATGTAGACAAGCCATAGTACTAGCATGTCATGGTATTTTAGTTTCACATGTCAGCTGCTGCAGGGATCTCAGAATTCATTTATACTGGCCACTGGGCTGAAACTGCGATGCTTATTAGACCTGCTACTAGTTCTTATCATGTAATACCGTAATAAAGAAGCCATATATGTTACTATACCAGGAACGTGGTTTTTAATATTACAATAACCGTATTTCCTTTAAAACCTTGTGCATTTTAAGCATCGCAGTATTGCGTTACACACTGAAACAATGTGTGTTTGAAACGTTCTTCCCACGTGGCACCCAGGGTGACGGGGCCTGGCCTAAGCCCCTCTTTTCAAGAAGAGGACTGCAAGACCCTTCAAGCAGTGAAGGTGCCCTTCCTAAGGCCACACAGTCCTGAGCGTGGCAGAGGGTGGGAGGCAGCAGGCTGGGCGGCCTCTTCCCGTTCACAGTCCCTGCACCCTGGGAAACAGAGCATCCCCCAAAACTCTGGGGCCTCCTCTCCCCGGGGCTCCCAGAGTGAGGGAGAGAAACCCGTGCACGCCGAGCAGGGAGAACCCCTGGAAGAACGAGGCTCGGCCTACTGCAGTGTTGTAGGGGTCAGGGAGGCTCCCAGTGAGGCCGGAAGTGGCGGGGTAGCAGGAAGGGGCCTGCTGGGGATGGAGAGAGGAGGCCAGAACACCAAAGGCAGGTCCCAGAGGCCGGTGGACGGGACACTGCTGGGGCCCTGGGAGGTGGGACCAGGCTCCCCAGAGAGGAGGCCCAGTTGCACTGCCACGGCGTGGGGGGAGGGGATGGGATGTTGAGGAAAACAGCAAGGCCAGGGCCTCTGGCTCTTCCCACCAGGTCTGGGTAGGAAACGCCCACGCAGTGCTGCCTGCAGCATGCATACAGCAGGCATCCAAATAGTGCAGCCTCCACAAGGCATGCAGCAGGCACCCTACAGAGCGTCTGTGTTCAACACAGATTCGTGGGTTTGGGTGGGGTTCACATCCTCTGGATTTACAGCTGGAGAAACTGACACCCGGAGACCCACGTCACGGGTCCAAGACCACCCAGCCAGGGGCGTTTGGGGGGCTGGACGCAGGCCACGGGGCGCCACACTGCTTCTGGGGGGGCAGGTGGGCCGGCTGAGCACGTGCGCGCCCCGCACGCCCCGCGCACCCCAGGCGCGGAAGGCTGCACCACGGCCTCGTTTGCTTGGCCTGGGAAATGGAGCCGGCCCTCGCCGCCGTCCTCCCTGGGAGACGAGGACACCCGGCCTCCTGCGGCCACACAGAACCGAGGGAGGCGCTCGCCGTATCCCTCTGGCGAGCTCACTCTGAGGGGCCCGTGGGACACACCTGAGACCCTCGAGGGTAGTGCCTTCTCTCCCCGCTGCCCGCACAGAGCCCCTGGTCATCACCCACGCTGCCCTCCTGCCAGCCAGGGTGCCAGCACCTGCAGAGGCCGGTGCGGGGACCCCACGCCGCCGCTGGCGCCTGTCCTCTGTGATCCTGCCTCAGGGCGGCCACAGCTGGGAAGGACTCGGTCTCCCCTGCCAGCTGGAGGTTCAGCTCCCTGTGGCCTCGGGGCCTGCGGGGAGGGCAGGGGCTCTAATTGGTCACCTGCTGCTCGCCTCTGGCTAATTAGGCGGGTGCCGCCTGCTGGGGGGGGGCCTTCAACGGGGCAGGGACCATCCCCTTCACCCCGCCCCAGCAGGACAGCCTTTGCGCCCTTGCCGGGGTTTCGCAGGTGGCTCCCTGAGCTGCCATTTCTTCATGGGGCTGAAACACCTGGGCAAGGGCAGGTTTCCCTGGGCAGCTCCCCCGCCGCAGGTCCCACGAGAGGATGGGGGCTGCCTCCAGCCATGCCAGCGATTCTTGGGCTGTGAGGGGGGGCTTGGAAAGTTGCAGGAGGACCCTCCTCTGCAGGGAACACGAGGCCCAGGGCCCCCCACCAGGTGCTTTTGGGACTCAGACGGGATGACCTGCTAGGAAAGCGCCTTCCCATTAGCCAGTGAGGGAGGCAGAGCTGCAGGATTCAAAGACCCAAACCAACCTACCCTGGACTGGGCCCACCCTCATTTTGCACTTGCCCATTGTTTACATTGACGAATGCAAATTCGGAGTCAGTTCCCCAAATTACAGAAGAAGGGCTCGGCTAGCCATTAGCCAGCTCCCAGGGTTTATTAAGCTGTGATCCAGTACCCTTCTTTTCACCCTCACATCCTTGCTTCCCGTCCGTGACTATCAACAGAACCTCTCATAATTAGAAGAGTCTCCTGTCATTTCTTTTTTCCCCCCTCTTTTTGTGTAAGGCATGTTCCAACTTGCTTCTCAGTTCTTAATTTTTGATCAGGGATGGCTTCTTGACTAATTATTTGGCAGTAATGAGGGAGGAAAAATCAACTTGTGAAAGTTTCCCTGAGCTTTTAAAATGAAACTGCAAATTAAAAAATGAGGTATCGGTAAACAGGAAACTAATTGGATTAATAAGAAAAGCATGAATTCTGATAAAAATAGCAAAAGAGGCCATTGAAAGATGGAGGTCAAGGCAATTCCAAGAATATCACCTAATCTTCATCGGGACAATTTGATTTTTGAAAGTAATAGAATAATAAACAAGATTCTAATCTTGACCATGGTAAGTGCAGATTCAGTGATTTATGTAAAGCATGTTTTGAAACAAGAAGGACACAACGAGGATGTCACCCCTGTAAATGCTGCGAACTCCTGGCAGGCTGACGCTGACGAATTTCAGAGCTGCCTCCAGAGTCACGTTGGGTGACTGCGAGAACCTGCAGTTGCACTGCCTGCCTGTCCATTCCGTTATAACTAAAGCGCCTTCTGTTTACAAATCCCTCCTCAATAGAGCTGATGGCTATGATTGCCTCTCGGGAGGGGAGTGGGGGACCCGGGGCGGGGTGGGGTGACATCCTCCTCTCCCTGTTTTGGTCCTTTCTGGATTTTGCACGTGTATTGACTGTTCAATGGAAGCTCATTGATGGAAATCCCTGGTGGTAAACGATGACAAAAGTGTGGTGAAGGCAGCTGGCGTTGGAATCAGCCCTGACTCGCTGGTCGACGGGTCTCGGCTGCTGTGACCTTCCGCTTGCAAGGTCAGGAACGACAGTGTCTCCCCATCGGAGAGGCTTGGCCCTTGGCGTCCCGTCAGGGCCAGGCCTCTCGTGCCAGCATCGAACGCCCAGGCCTTAGGGCTCCGCCAGGACATGTGCAGGATCTGCTGGGCTTTTCCAGCTGGACCTGCCCTCCCTCCTCCTCTGGCCCCAGCACTGGCCCTTGGTCCAGATACCGACAGGCCCCCCATCCCTTACCTGACACTCTTGGGACCTGGTGTTTCAGGGTCCAGGTTTTTCCTTTTAATTTTAGAAAAGTCACGCAGTACCCGAATCGTGTACTTGATAACACTGCCTGAGGGAGCCGATAAAATCACCCTGTAACCAGCTCACTCCTGTTTCTGCAGCAAAGCCCGTGGGTATTTCCAGAAAACGGACCAGTGAGGACTGGGAAGAAACGGGGGTCCGTTCAGGTCAGGTTGCTGCCAAAGGCATTGGCACCAAATACAAGAAAAACTTGCTTTTCAGAGCTTTGTGGATTTCAAAATTAAGAAAAAGTGTGGAGCTGAACTAAGCAGTATTTCACTTAGGCCCTGATTCAGCTCTTCATTCACTCGTTTATTCATGGCTTATCGTTACTGGGCACCAGCTGTATATAACGTCCTGTTAGAGTCATGGATTATCATTGCTGGACACCTGCTGTATACCAGGTCCTGTTAGAGTCATAATTATCGTTACTGGGCACCTGCTGAATACCAGGTCCTGTTACAGTCATGGATTATCGTTACTGGGCACCTGCTGTATACAGGTAAAACTCCTGTCCTCGGTCTTGCCCTTCAGCAAACGGTAGCTCAGAACCAGTGTCTCCACCCCGCAGAGACGGGCAGTGCTGCGCATCGGAGCACGGCGGCCGCGTTCGGAGCTTGCTGGAGCTCAGGCCTCCCCATGCTGAGCCCAGTGCGAGGGACACACCAGGGTGTCCTTGTTGGCAGCCGGCTGGGCAGACGGGTCCTGGCCAAGGGGACGGCGAAGGAGCCCGCGCCGAAGGGTAGACGTGGGCTGAGCTGAAACGCGGGTGCTCCGAGGCCGCTGGGAGCAGCTTGGCTCCTGGCTCTGCTGACAAGCACGCTCGCCTCTCAGCCTCCGGGGTGCCCGTGGCATGACAGCTGCAGCAGAACGTCCCTTAGCGCGAGCCAGAGCCCTCGAGCAGAAACCCTGAGCACTGCTGGGCAGCAGCGCTTCCTCAGGAAGCTCAATTACTACTTGACTGGCAAGTGCACGCCCAGCTCTGGACCCAAGGGCTGAGAACAGGGAAGAGACACTTGTACACCATATCCATCGCAGTGTCCCTCACAGCCGCCAGAAGGTGAAGACAACCCAGTGTCTGTCCCCGGGATAAGCACAGTGTGGTCTGTCCCTAAGAAGGTACGACTTCGCCCTAAAAAGGAAGTCCGGAGGCATTCCACAACACGGGTGAACCTGGAAAACATGATGCTGAGTGAGACAAGCCAGACACGAGAGGACAAATGCTGCATGATTCCACTTACATGAACTAACTAGAGAAAACAAATTCAGAGACAGATTCGAGGTGACCCAGGGCCGGGGGAGGGGGAGGAGGGAGGTGTTGCTTGGTGGGTACAGAGTGTTTGTAGATGTTGGAAACTTTTAAATAAATTAATTTTTAATCAAAGAGGGCCATCCGGAGACCAACGGCCTCGGCCATGAGGCCGTTCACTTGGCCGTCCGTGCCTCAGTCTCCCCAGCTGTGAGCAGGAGTCTGAGCACATTAACCTCTCGCCTCGGGCTTGGCTTGAGGCTTAAAGGCGATCACGTGTGATGAGCCAGAGCCTCCAGGGCCAGCCTGCCTGTCCCCCGAGTCGCACCGCCTGGTGTGGACAGCGGTGCTGGACCGCAGCCCCCTCTTGAGCCCGAAGCCAGGCGGGTGGAGCCGGGGTGGCGAGCGGACCCTGGGGGCAGGACCTGGGTGTGCTTTCAGGCTCTGCCCTTCCCTGTGATCTTGACCAAGGCCAGGCTCTCACGGGGGCTGGGGGCAGTGGAGTGGCCTCTGTGTCGCCATGAAAAGTGAGGCATGGGGGCCTGGCAGGCTGCGAGGGTTTGGGGAGGGGAGGTGCCGTCGGAGGTGGGTGGTGGGTGGTCTTGTCCAGTCACCTATCCCGTCCCTTTTGGCATTTTTCTAACGAGCCATAAGGAGAGAGGAGTAAAGGGGAGGGGAGAGCAGGGAGGGTGGTCCCTAAAACGTCTGCGTAGGGGTCGGCCACAATCGGACCCAGATGGGAGCATCCACAGGGCCAGATCGCGGAGGAGTGGGGGGGGCGCCTTGCAGGTGGCTTGGCCAGCCCTGGCCCCTCCCAGTAAGCGGGGCTCGCCTCCCTTAGGCTGCCCCAGAAGGAGAAGGGGGCTTGAGTCTGGGGCGGGCAGACAGAGGGACAAGAGGCCCAGTGACGGGCCCGAGGAGGGACTGGTGATGCGGTGGCGGGGTCCTGCTTTGAGCTGTGAGTGGTCCTGGCCGAGGAGGCAGCCAGGCCGCCGGTGGGGGAGGGGGATAGGTTGATGCCATGTGTTGGGGGACTTGTCATGGCCATACCGTCTGCCCAGTGCCTGGACTGAAGCAGGTGGCAGCAGGCTCCGAGTCTGAATCTCCCACGAGTGGCCGTCGCCTGCCCTCCAGGCGTTTGCTCGCGGCAGCACCTCCAGAGCGTCACGTGCAAAGCCGTCTGCTGCGGCGGCCATTGCAACAGCGCCTGGCACGTGGCCTTTGCTCTCAGGAAGAGCCTGGACTGGCAAATGGAAAGAGGAGGGAGCTGGGACTCCACGCAGCAGCGTCAGGTCCGCAGGTGCATTGTGGGACCGCGGGGTCGGCGCACAGAGCACTCTTGGAGGCCAGGCCACTGAGCGGAGGGCGTGCCCGCTGGGGAGGCAGGGGTGCCCGCGGCACGTGCTCGCCCCGACACACGCGTGTGAGCCATCACAGCCAAGCCTGCATGACGCAGGCGGCTGCACCCCTGCCGGTGCAGTGCACACGCCTTTGCACACGTGTGTCCCTCTGGGCGCAGCCATGTTCGATGTAGGCCCACGGGCCCACATGCAGACCCCAGGGTCCCCCGCCGCCCCAGGAGCGGCCACTGCGTGGAGGAGATGGCCTATCACGCCCTGTTCCTGTGCTGCCCCCTGCCCTGGGGGTAGAAGTGAGTGCCACGCACCCCTCAGGAGGCACGTGTGTGCATGTGGGGACACGCGTGTGCATATGCACAGGCCTGTGTGCATCTGTACATGTGTGTGCATGTGTGTGGGTGCGTGTGCACGCCTGTGCAGGCGTGTGTGCATGTGTGTGCATGAGAGCTGCCACTCCTTTGGTCCCGAAAGGGCGAGGCGCCTGCTGGAGGGTTGGGGTCCAGCCGGGGTGTGCTTCCTCACCAAAGCCTCCAGGCAGGGCCCGTTTCCAAATTTGCGTTCTGTGGAACCGAGCTGCTGCCGCAAGGGACCACAAAGGGCTTCCCGTGGCACGCATCGCTTGTCTTCTAGCTCTGCAGGGCAGAGGCCCGCAATCGGGTCCACCAGGTGAGAGGCGAGGCGTGGCCAGGGCCGTGTCCCGTCTGAGGCTCTGGGAAGCATCGGGTCCCTGCCTTTCCCACCTCCAGAGCCGCCACGCTCCGGCTCGCAGCCTCTTTCTGCGTCTCCTCCTTCTCTGAGCCCTGCTTCCGTCTCACGTCTTCTCTGGCTCCTGCCTCCCTCCTCTGAAGGCCCCTGTGATGACATCGGCCCTCCCAGTCACCCAGGCAGTTTCCCACCTCCACCTGAGCTTAACTCCTTTGTTGTGTGAGGTCACCCGTGCACAGGTTCTGGGATTGGGGTGTGGACATCTTTGGGGTGACCATGGGAGTTTATTCCTGGGAGATGCTTCCTGAAACTGGGGTTCCATGGTCACTTAAGTTTGGGAAACAGTGTACTCTCTCCTCTAACTGAAGGTTCTCAGTGCACTTTGAGGCGACCCAGGTTCTGAAACACCTTGGAATTCAGGAACTTGCTTGACTTTGTTTAACCCAGCGCCTCTCAAACGTACTTGACCGTGGAATCGTTTGAATTAGGACTGGCATTGCCAGTGTCCCTGGACTGTGCCTGGAGGTCCCTGCAAGGAAGACCCACCTGGGGGGCCTAGAGGGTCCTGGGGTGGGGTGGTGGGCAGAGGGTGCTGCTTTCACGCCTCTCCCAGTGGCCCCCCACCCCCTTCGGGCAGCCACGCTCCGTCCTCACTGCCTGCTAGGGAGCTGCTTGTCCCGCTGTGTGCTCAGCATCACGTCGAGTTGTGTCGGGAGCTGCCACTGTGCCCTCTCAGTCGAATTTAGTTGGGTTCTCCCAAGGGCAGGGTCTCTGCCACCGAGACGTTGCTGTCCCACAAGCTGGGCTGCCTAAAGCAACACAGCTTGACGTCTCACGGCTCTGGCGGCCAGAGGCTGACGTGGAGGCGTGGGCAGGGTCCGGCGCCCTCCCCAGCCTGCGGGGGCCGCTCCTGCCTGGCCATGCCCAGCAACTGGAGGGGCCTTGGCATCCCTTGGCCTGTGGCCGCCTCACTCCAGCCTCCTCCCTGCGTCTCTCCCGGTCTCTCCCCTTCTTTAAAGGAGCCCCCCTCCCCATATCGGATGAGGCCCATCTTACTTGGGTTGACCTCTTACCTCGTTCCACCTGCAACAACCGTTTCCTGCTGAGGGCACGTTTCAAGGCGCTGGGGGTGAGGGTGTGGACGTAGCTTTTAGGGGGAAGAGCGGAGAGGAGGCGTGACGCATGTCAGTCTCCCCAAATCTAAAGAGGGTCCCCTCTGCGGAGTCCTACCGCGGCTACGAGCAGGGGCTGTAACTTCAGAATGTGGCGTTGTGGCTGTGATTCGGCTAATTTACAGGAATGCGCCGTGTGTATATTTTGTAGGACAAAAACAGTTGAATAGCAGCAATTTCACACGGTTCAATCTCATATGTTTTAGAAAACGGGTCCTTATGTGGTAGAAGCATATAATGAAGTATTACAGGTAAAGAGCTGGAAGTCATAGAACTTGCTTGAAAATGCTTCGGAAAAAAGTAAGTGGTAGATTCCAGGAGTTTGCTATGCCGTCTTTTGTGCGCTTAGAAATTTCTACAACCAGGAGTGAAAGGAAAGCATGTGGACCTGGGCTCTCGTCCAGCTCCTGGCTCCTGGCTCCTGGCTCGGGCGCCTGGCGGGCAGCAGGAGTCTGTCACCAGGTCGTGGAGGAGGGCGTGGGACAGGGGGCAGAGCCCAGGCCGCCGTGCACTCCCCGCAAGCCAGGTCTGCGGCCTGAGGGCTCCCGGCCACGCTCCGCCCCCCTGACCTGTGGTTCCAGGCTGGCCACGCTGCTCCAATGTCATCGCCTAGGTGACGGGGACGCTGCCACCTCCGCTGGGGAACAAGCTGCGGCCTCCCAGAGCCTCTGCCGGCTGCACCGACCCTCCTGGGGCCCAGAACTGGCCAAGGTAGGCTTCGGCGGGACCTCCTCCTTCAGGCTGGCACGCGAGCCCTGTCGCCACCCCCACTGCGCGGCAGCTCCAAGGGGCCGCCCGGGGTGCAGGGCAGAGCCCCAGCTCCCCCTGCCTCCCACCCTGCGCTCACCCGGGAATGGGGTACGTGTGGGCAGCTCGGAGGTGGGTGGTCCCGGCCAGTGGACCCTCTGATGGGACATGGGCAAGGAGGCGGGGCAGCAACTACGGTGCCCTCAGCCCAGACTGTGACGGCTCCACGTGTGACCCTGTGCCAGGGGCAGGGGACAGACCGGGTCTGAGAGGCAGAAGTCGCTCGGGTGCCGCCACCTCTCCTGCTGGACCCGCCGGAACCCCCTCTGCTTCCTGCCCGGGAGGCCCCCAGGCCCCAGGCCACGCCCACCTCCCTGGCACACACCTGGCTCCACCTCCTGGCCTGAGACCCACTTAGCCAGGAAAGGGCTCGGCGAGGCCCGGGGTCCGGGCAGACTTGGCCCTGCGGAGGGACTGGTTTGGGGCATTAGTTGTGAAGAGGCAGAGCATGTGTGTGCGAGGCACAGGTGAGCACGTGCACGAGTGTGCCTGTACACGAGTGTGTGTGAGTGCACAGGTGCACGTACGTGTGCGTGAGTGTGTGCATGCACACGTGAGTGCGTGCTGATGGTGGCGAGAGGGTGGCTGTTGGGGACACCCCAGGAGCCAAGGCGCTAGTGTCTCCTGTTGGCGTCTTCTAGAAAAATGCAAACGGCTCAGCCCGGGCACCTGGCTCCTCTGGGCAGACGGTGTGGCTTGGGGCAGGGTCTTGGGGTCTTCCTGACTTGCTCTGTAAGGAAGGGGAGCTCCAGCCTCTCTGGAAAGCTCTTTCTCGTCTCCAGAGTGCCGTACAGGAGAGGCTGGGGGCTGTCACCAGATCACCCCGGGACCCCACAGGCTGGACCTGCTCACACAGATCAAGTGTGCATGCAGATACTGGCGGCCGTTGAGAACTGGGGATGGAAGTTAAGAGATTCCCCCCCCAAACCGCCCTCCTGGACCCTGCAGGCCCCGCCTGGCTCAGACCAAGGCGCCTCGTTCTGCCCCCACGCGGTCAGGTGGTGCCCGCTGTGTGCCGAGGGCCCCCGGAGGCTGGGCCCCCGCGGTGGGCGGGGAGACCCAGGCCCCATTGTCGGCAGAGGTGGGCCTTAGGGGCACGGACGCACAGGCGAATCCTCGGCACCGCCCTGCGGTGGGTGCCGTGGAGGGGAAGAGCCGGGTGTCCCGAGGACCCCGGAGTTCAGAGGTCCCGCATCAAGGTGTGCGCACGGCCGCGCCCCCGAGACCCGCCGGGGGGTCGACCTGGCCCCGTCTGCTCCAGGCTGGCAGCTGCCCCCCTTGTCCTCTGCCCCTGCCGCGTGCGTCTCCTCTCCCCACTCTTAGCAGCGCCCCACCCCCACACCTGCCCCAGGGTGGCCTCGTCTTAACTTGTTCCCTCTGCTACGACCCTATTTCCAAATAAGACCACCTTCGCAGGACCTGAGCAGAGCTTTGGGGGACACAAGACGACTCTTAACAGGGAGTGAGCCCTGGTGATGCCTGGTGGCAGGTGGTTCTGTGATCACAGGCCCCAGGGTCCCCTGGGTGTCAGCTCAGCAGGGAGGACCATGTGGCTGGAGCCCTGAAAGCCAGTGGAGCAGCTGCAGGTGTGGCGTGGGAGGCCTGGGGCGGGTGGCAGGGGCTTCCCAGGCCAGGAGGCCTCTTGCAGGTTTTATTCTGGCAGAGCTGGGAGCCGGGAGGGTTCTGGGGAAGGGGCGGCACGGCCCCACCTTCCTCCCCCACCGTGCTGGGAATGCCAGGTGGGCTGGGACTGGAGCGGCCGTGGGTGGGAGAGCCAGAGTCTGGGTCTGCTTTGGAGGCCAAGTGTGGGCCATGGGATAGAGAGTTATCCAGGATGAAGCCAAGGCTCTTACCTGGGTGCCTGGGAGGATGGAGATGCCACTTTGCTCCCACCCTCTGCCATCCGTGTCTTTGCATTGCCCCTCGCCACCCTCACTTCCCCAGGCCTCGACCTTGTCAGCCCCATGGCCTGCAGCCCCCTCCTCCACCACCCACTCCCACGCCATACCCCAGCCCTCACCAGAATGTGTGATGTGTGAGGTAGAAATCTCCATCTCAAATAGCCACTCTGACCACAAGCTCCTCTTCATCCCATAATCCTCTTCTCCAGCCTCACGAGACTTCCTGCCCCTGTAGCACACTATCTCCTCTCTGCTGTCCTCCTCGTTCAGCCCCGAGGGACCTTCTTCCTCTCCCACCCAGCTCAGGCCCCATGCTTCTTTGGGCTTCCCTCATCCTAGCTGGGGCCCCCAGCCCTCCTCAAACAGAGACGGCTGGGCACTGCTATGAAAGCCCCCTCCGTGGGCGCAGTAGCCTGTCTCATCAACAAACTCAGTGTGGGTGGCACCAGCATCCTTGGACTCGTCCCTCCACCTCACCACCCCTCTGCCCATCCCTACTGCCCTTCTCAGAGGAAGCTTCTGCCATCAGGTGCCACATGCCCCTACCTACCCTCCCACCGCCTCCAGACTCACCTGCTCCTCGTTTCCCCCAGGGTCTGCCACCCACCCCGCGGCAGGTGATGCCCCTCCTAGTGTCTGGCCTTTGAAGCTCCCATAGACAGAAATGTTTTTGCCTCCACCTGGTCCCTGGGAATGTCACTGCACAGAGCCGGCCTCGTGGCTCCCTATGGGTTTCTGTTGTCTTGGGCTATTGGGTCCCACTCATTTGGAAAGCGCCTCATTCCTGGAAAGGCTGCCGATGGGGTAGCCCTCTGCAAGAGGGCAGCTTGAGGCCACTTTCAAAGCAGCCGTGGGGCGGGAGGGAGATGTGCGGCTGGTGGGGTGAGGGGCACTGGAAGGAACCATGGCAGGGCGGAACACCGCCATAGCCTGTTTCTTATTCCAGCCTTGGGGCTGGTCAGGTTTCTTCTTCCCTCTCAGAAGCCACGCGGACACGAAGTAACCTATGGTCAAGGCCACACGGACACGAAGTAACCGATGGTCAAGGCCACGCGGACACTAAATAACCGATGGTCAAGGCCACAC
>JAKSZT010053884.1:742562-756094 GCA_026826555.1 Tolypeutes matacus
GGGCCAGAGCAGGAGAGGGCAGCCCCAGGCTGGACCCTGGGCTAGCCCCAACCACTGTCACCACATTGGGCGAGAAGGGTAGGCCATGGGACTGTTGCTTTCCCTGGGGACACAGGGTCCAGAATCCAGCCCTTTCCTTTGACCACCTCCCAAGAGGGGTTGAGGCCAGAAGAGGCCCAGGGGCACCAGCCTGGAGAGAGGCAGAGAAGGGGGAGGAGAGGGGCAGGAGGTGGGAGCTAAGGATGGACAGGAAGGGCAGGGGAGGTGACAGACAGAAAGACTCTATGGGGGCAGGAGATGTAGGTTCTGGAAGGAGCCGTGGGCCTGAGAGTTCTGGGGGTTACGTGCAGCCTGGGGCTGACGGTTCCGTCTCCTTCTCCCTGCCCCAGGGAGCCAGACAGCACCTACTTTGACCTTCCGCAGTCCAGCCGGGGGAATGACGAGGCGGCGGGCAGCGCGGAGGCCGGCATGGACGTCTTCCACCTGCAGGGCATGGCCACGTCTGTCATGGTGAGTGGGACAGCCCTCTGTGAAGGACCAGGAGCGGTGGCAGAAATGAGGACTGACCTGGTTTGGGAGCCCAGCAGAGCCAGGAAACAGGCTTTTGGGGGCGCAGTTTCCCCTGTGAGTTTGTCAGGATTTTTCAAATTGCAAAGTAGAAAATGTATCGGCTCATGTGCAGGTAGGGCTTTAGGCATGGCTGGTGCAGGTGCAGGTGCAGGAAGGGCTTCAGGCATGGGTGGATCCAGGTGCAGGAAGGGCTTCAGGCATGGCTGGTGCAGGTGCAGGAAGGGCTTCAGGCATGGCTGGATGCAGGTGCTCAGAAAGCTGCTTCTCTTCAATGACGTGTGCTCTGCTTTCCCCTTGGTGGCTTTGTTCTTAGGTGGCCTCTCCTCTCGTGTTGAAGGGTACCAGGCTCCCCCAGCAATCCTGCCCTCAGGGAGAGGACCTGTCTTTTCCCACAGTCCAGCAGGCCCACCTCTCATTGGTCTGAACATGGCCCTGTGCCCATCTCTGAGCCATCCCTGTGCCTCTGACTGGCCTGGGTACCACGGCCCCACCCCCTGGAGCAGGGACAGGGTAGAATGGAGTGGAGCCGGCTCCCCCTCTCTCAGGGCAGGAGGCCCCGAAGGAAGCTGGAGACACTGTTTCCAGAGGATGGGGGGCATGCAGCAGCCGCCGAGGCCTCCTACCCCCCGTGTTTTAATTAGAGAAGTTGTGGGTTTAGAGAACAATCATGCATAAAATCCACACCCCACGACCACCGCCTTGCCTTGGCCCTATACCCCCTCCTGGGGGGCTCCTCCCTCGCTGTCTGCTGGAAGCTGCAGGAGGAGCCGCCTCTGCAGCACCTCAGGTCTGCAGGCAGCCGTGTCCCTGCCTCTCTGGCCATCCAGGCCCCGGCTGTGCCCAGAGGTGGCGTGGCAGGCGGGCAGCCCATGCAGGGCGTGCAGGGCCATGGCTGGGGGAGGCCAGCGATGCCTGCTGTCCCTGGCACCCTCCCTGTGGTCACCTCCCTGGGCTGGCCCAGCCCCGCTCGGGTGGGCCCAGCCACAGCGCCCCCCGCACCTCTGGGCTGCCCGGTTCTGCCAATGAGGCCTGTTGCCGAGGACCAGGGAATTTTGCTAAGCACAGGGGTGAAAACAGACCCCAATCTGAGCAGATCATGCTGGGGGGTGGGGGTGGGGAGGGGCCCGAGCGCCTCGGGGCAGCACTACACCTTGCACGTGGACACCCGGCCTCCGGCATCAGGCCAGGCAGGAGGGGGGCCGTGCGGGGAGCTCTGGGGGTCAGGGCGGCACTGAGGCCCAGCCCATCTTCCTGCCTGAGCCCCCCGGTCCTCACACCCCTACCCAAGGCCTTCAGGTGGGGTGACGCGGGGGCAGGGGAGGCAGGGAGGAATGGGGGAAGGGGCCTCCTTGGGGCCTTGCGGCCCCAGGCAGGGTGGGGGGCCTGGCAGCCAGTGCACTCCTCCTGGCACACCCGCTCCTCTGAGGAAGCCCCTTTCTCAGCACCAGCCAGGGTGGGCTCCCTGTGCCCGCAGGCTCCACCGAAGCTCAGGTGCAGAGTACAAAGAGCTCTCAGCGTCCAGCACTCACCATCCCACTTTGCAGGCCAGGAAGTCGAGACGCGGACTGGGGAAGGGGCCAGTGTAGTTCCAGAGCTTTCCGGTCCTGGACCAGGGCCTCTCAGGCCCTCCCGGGACGTCCCCTGTTCTGCCAGCTCTTCCTCGGGGCAAAGGGTCCTGCCCGGCACCTTCCAGGTCCCTCCTGAACATCAGTGTCCCCTCACAGGCTCCAGGGAGGGTGGACCCCTGCGTGCAGATTTGCAGGACGTCTGTCTGTCTCCCACGTTCCAGAAGCTGCCTCCCCACCCCTGAGAGGCCACAGGTCCTGCATCAGGAGGGGGCGACCTTGGCTCTGGGAGGCAGAGGGCGGGGTGGGGCCCTCGAGGGTGGGCTGTGCTCCTCCTGCCTACCCCCACCCAGCAGGATGCCCTGGGTGTCTAGGCCTTGCCTTCTGGGCCTGGAGCGGGGCTGGGGGTCCTAGAGGGGCCTGGGGGCATGAGGGGCCTGGAGGGCCTAGGGGGCTGGAGGGGGTGTGCTGGAGCAGCTGGGGTGGGGGCTTGGATCTGGAGCAGGGGCTGGAGGGGCCTGGAGCTGGTGGGTGGGGCTGGAGGCCTTGGCTAAACTGAGCTGGGAGGTGGGGGGCAGGCGGGCCCCTGGGTGTTGGCAAGGACGCTGCTCCCCGGAAGCTCAGTGCTGTGGGGCCACCCGGCCTGCCTGCTCGGGGGCCCTGTGCCAGCCTGCCTTCTGGAGCAGCGGGCCCCAGCGCCTGCCCCATGCCCCGTCGCCGCACCTCGGGCCCCCTGTGCATCCGCGAGTCACGGCGACTGCGCAGGCCTCGGGGTGGGGGCCTGGATCTAGCTGTGCTCAGGGCCCCTGGTAGCCCTGCTGCCTGGGACTGAGGACAGGGGCCTCCTGTGCCCCCAGGCACGCTTGCCCCGTGTGTGCCCCCCACTGTGCAGAGGCGGGCAGGCCCCTTCCCAGACCCCTGGCCTCCTCCAGAGGCATCACCCCAGCCTGCTCTGCCCCCTGCATTGATGGACATCTGGCCCCTCCCCCTCTGCGCTGGGACCCCCAGCCTACCCCACCCCCTGGCCTGGGCAGGGGGCACACCCCATTTCTCCTGGACAGGCGCGTCCAGCAAAGGGGCATGGCTCGGGCAGGCCCAGCCCTTTTGGGTGGGCCGCGGTACCTTCCGACGTCGGGGGCTTGGGTCTCCCTGCACCCCTCGGTAGGCATTGGCCATGCTGGGAAATGGGCAGTTTCATTCCATCGACCCTGCAGCCGTCGTGGGGACCCCCGAGCCCCCAAACTGCGTCCTCCTGAGCAGTGGGGGAACGAGGCAGAGCGACCCTGACTGAGGAGCCAGGCTGCTTGGTTCAAGTCGTCTCTGTGCCTCAGCGGCCCCCCTGGGAAGTCGGGGTCACTGGGTGTTGTGGGGCCTTGGACCCCCCTTGCCAGCCTGGTCCTGCAGAGGCAGCTGAGCTGGGACGGGCTCAGGGAGGAGTAGTTGGTCTCCGGGGGATGGGGGCCTAGGAGGGGATCTGAGCGCAGCCCGCCTGGGTGGGCCATGAACACAGGCAGCCATGGTGGGGTTGGGGACTCTGAGCCGGATGACGGAGGTCCGAATCCCCCTTGCCTGTTCCAGGCCTCAGGCTGCCGGTCTGTAGAATGGGGCTACGAGAGGGTCCAAGCACTGAGGGTCAGAAGCCTCCAGGTGTGGCCTGGCACAGGGAGCTCGTGACAAATGCCAGGTGTGATAGGAAGGGCAGGAGGGGCCCGAGACTGAGAAGGCTGTTTCCCCAGCAGAGCTGCAACAGGGGTGCCCAGGAGGCCCGGGAACAGCCCCTGCCAGCCCCCAGCCCCTTCCCACCTGGCGCCCGGCATGGGGAGCGCCTCGTTGGTGCAGGGTGACTGAGACCACACCCAAAGGGTCATGCCCAAGAGTGACCCAACCCCTGTCCTCACGGGGTCCTGGAGTGCGCCCTGACCAGGTGGGGGGGCCCTGTGGGGGTACTGGAAGCCAGCAGGGTGGGGTCTCCCCACTATCTGGGGGGAGCGCAGACATGACCAAGCGCTCCCCCAGTGGGGTACCTAGCAGACGGGGGTCAGGAGCTGAGTGGCAGGTGCCTGAGTGCCCCCCGGCGCAGTCCTTGTCCTCTTCCTCTCTGCGTCCTGGAGCGAGGGCGCACGCTCTGCCGAGAGCCTCGGGGGGATCCGGCCCTGAGCACCACGGAAGGGAGAGGGCTGGGGTCGGGAGGGGAGGGCGGCAGGTGCTGGGGGACCCCTGCCTCTGCCCAGCCCTTCCCGGGCGCCCCTCCCCGCCCCGCGGCCCCTTCCCCATCTCAGGCGCGCTTCGGGCAGAATCCGCGGGGCTCGCTCCCGCCTTCCCGCCTTCCCGCCTCCCCTGGCGCCTTTGCTGACAGCAGCTGTGCGGGCAGGTGGGCCCGCGGGGTGGGGCGGCCACTGGCGGGGGCAGAAGGCAAAGCTGATCCGCCCCCGGGGCCCCACACCCCGCCTCAGGGCCCACAGGGAGCTGCCCGGTGGCGAGAACCCTCGGGCTCAGAGTCATGGGGAGAGGTGAGACCCCCGTTTTCACCCCGGGCCTGCCTTCGGCTTTGGGGAGAGGCATTTCTCCCCAGGCCCAAGGGAGGGCCCAGCCCCATGTGTCTGCACGCTCGCAGGAGTCAGAACAGTCTGGAAGCGCCGGGGAAGCGCCGGGAAGCTCGTCCAGCCGGCAAGGGCATGGGGGGCACGGAGGGAGGGGAAGAAGGTGCCTCCCTTCCTGAGAGGGTCTGCAGCTCAGGAGCAGGGAAGGGCGAGCTCCCTGTGGTCCACCCACCACCCCACGGCCCACCCACTCCAGCACTGGGGCCCCTGGGCAAGGCTGCTGGCCCAGCAGGGCTGTCGGTGTGGGTGGAGCCTGGCACTGCGCCGACGCCCAGGTGCCCGGCCAGCAGCCCCCCACCCCCACCTCAGCAGATCGCCCACCTGGAGGGTCCAGATCCCGGGGACAGAAGCTTCCAGCCCTGCTGGCCCTGTCCTCAAAAGTGCTAGGCATGGGGACGTGCTGCCTGCGTCTTCAGAGCTGGAAATGTGGGGCCCAGTTGGAGGCCCCAGAGTGTGGGCACAATGCAAGTTCTCAGGCCCAGGGGCCCACCCTCCCCCACAGTGTGGTGTGAGTGCAGCTCGGCCCCTCTGCCTTCCACACTCCCGCCAGGGTGATGGAGAGGCCTTTCTGACCTCCTCTCACCAGGCAGCCTCCAGCCCAGGGCACACGTGCGTGGCCAGTTCCCGCTTTGACCCAGCCTTGGGCCCTGCAGACCTGAGGTCAGAGGCACAGACCGAGGCCAAGGCAGCCATTCTACCTTCTCAGTGGCCTGAGGTCACCGTGGAGCCCGGACTGTCCTCTACCCGAGGTCTTTGCCTGACTCCAGACCCATTGAGTCCCTTGCTCTCCTGGTGTATCAGTCAGCTGTGCTGTGTAACGAATGACTATGAATTTAGTAGCTTAGAATGACACCTGTTTATTACCTGCCGGTTTCCATGATCAGGAGGCCAGTGTGTCTCCACTGGGCCCCCTGCTCAGAGTCTCACAGTCTAGAATCAGTGCGTCGGCCAGGGCTGCCACCCTATCTGAGGACAGAGTCCTCTTCCAGGCTTTGGCTGTTGACAGAATTCAGTTTCTTGCAGCTGTAGGACTGAGGTCCTGCTCTCCTGCTGGCTGTCGACCTGGGCCACTGTTCTCAGCTCCCTGCCAGGGGCCCGCTGTGACATGGCGGTTTGCTCCTCCAGCTGAGGGGTTTCTCTCGTCAAATCCCTCTGCCTCCTTTTAAGGGCTCATCTGATTAGGTCCAGCCCACCCGGAGGGTCTCCCTTTGATTGACTCAAAGCCCACCCGTTAGAAATCTAATCACAGTCCCGCCCACATTGTAGGGGAGGGGGCTGTGCAGGGCGTGTACCTGGGGGTGGTCTCAGGCCACCTTAGAACTCCCCCCCGCCAGGCCAGCTCCCCTGTGCCCTTGCCTGGAGTCTCTCGCCATATCAAATTCTTTGACCTTTTTGTCCCTCCGCTTTGGGATGTTTACAAACCCGATGCGATTAAGGAAACGTCCGATCGCCCCCAGTGCGGCCCTATGCCAAGAGCCAGACCTGGTTCCCGTTCTCACAGGCGAGGGCCTGCTCCCGGGGGTCGAGGAGTCTGCCCCGCGTCACACACCGCCGTGGGGTGTCGGCATTTGAACCCGGGGCCCTCCTCTCTCTTCTCCTCCCTGGCTCGGGGTGTCCAGCCAGCCCCCACCCCAGCCCACTTTGGAAAGCAGATGTCACCCCTCAGAGCCTTTTTGGGGCAAGGCCCAGCGCCCTCCCAGGGCCACACCGACCCCTGCCCCTCTGTGTGCATGGTGAGCTGTGCGCCCTGGGCCTCTCGGCGGGGGTGGGTGGGAGGGGCTGGGCTGCGGGCATTCCCGGGAAGGGGTCCTCGCAGCTGCTGCCCCCGCCAGGCCCTCCGACCTCGGCCCCACCCTGACCCCTCCAGGGTGTTTCCCAGGAGATCCAAAACCTCCACTTCTCTCCGCTTTCACGATGAAAATATAGGGTCTTGGGGTTTCAGGCCAGGCAGGGCCAGCTTGCCCGACGCCCACCCCTGGCCACTGCCTCCATGCCCTGGGCCCCAAACTGGGGCCCCCTGCCCTCCGGAAGCAGCCCCAGGGCCATGTCCTCGCCTGGCCTCTTCCTGCCCCTCACCCCCAAGAGCCGGGGGGTGGGTGAGGCCTCCAGGCACCAGAGCTGCTCCAGCTCTCTGGGAAGCGGAGGTGGCGGGGGGCTCTGGCAAGAGGAGGCTGGAGGCCAAGGGTCTCGGCATGCCTTTCGGCAGCTCTCATTTCTGCTCCGCGCACTGGGCCCCACGCCTGCTTCCGGGGCCGAGGGGGCTCAAGCTGCGAAGGCCAAGGGGAGCTGTGCAGCGAAGGTGGCTAAAACGGAGCTGGAGTCCAGACTGCCCCAGAGGACAGCTGGGTGGGCGGCCGTCACGGAGCCCGCGGCCGTGCTGAGGCCCTCTCCATTTCCAGGGGTTCAGCAGGCACAGGGACCAGATCAGCGGCCGCCCCAGGCAGGGGCTCGCGACCTCTGTGTGCCGGGTTTGCAGATTCAACCTGCTTCCTGGAGCTGGTGGGGTGACAGGCCACGCCCCGGCCGCTGGGTCCCGTCCCCATGCTGCCCGGGGTCCCGGGGACATGGCCTGCCATGGGCCCCTCCCGTCTCCTCTGGGGACCCCAGGTTCCCTGGGCAGGAGGGATGCCCTCTCCACCTGGTTGCTACGGGTGACTCAAGGAGGCGGCACTTCCCCGGCCTTTCAGGGTGGCCCGGCCTTGCCTCCCCAGGTCCTGAGGGCCGAGGCGGGCCCCCTCGCGTGCAGGGATTGGAGGCTGCTTGCAGGGATGGGGCACCATGGCCCCCAGAGCTTTACCGGGCAGCCCCTCGGGAGGGGCCAGGGTGGGGTCCAATGATGGAGCCACTGCCGGCCGGGCGCATCCCCGCCCCGTTCCCCCACGCGGGCGCCATGGTGCAGTCCGCCATGTCATTGGGCAAGCTGGGGCCTGCCCGGGACTTTGATGAATAGTCATGAGGCGCCAGGGGGGGTGGGCCGTGGGTTGTGTTGTTAGATGCAGCTCGTTGACAGAACGGAGGGCGATGGGGAAGGCGAAAATGCCAGCCCATAGCCCACACGTGCCCGCGCGTCCCTGGCCCCTGCCTCCCTAGCCACCGGCGGCCCCGGCCCTGCCCCTTCCCTCTCCGGCCACCCAGCCCCATGCCGCTGCCCGCGCCGCGCCGGCTCCCCAGCGTGCCCGGACCCCCGCCCGCCTAACATGCTCTACACCAGCAACCCCATGCAGCACTTCACCGCGGTAGGTGCCTCATGCGCTTCGCTTGGTTTGGGGGACCCTGTCTCCCCCGTTCTTCTCGGAGGATGGCAGGGGGATTTGGCCATGGTGGAGGCAGGGCATCGGGGTGCCTCCGGCTGGGGTGACTGGTTGAGTGGCCGGGGGACAGGTACCGGGCATGGGGGCTGGACAGATGCGGGGACGCCTGTCCAGCCAAGGTAGCTCTGGGGACCGGCGCCCACCGGCTGGGTGAGGACCCCAGGCCCCGGGGGAGCGGGGGGGAGTGGTCAAGGGTGGGTGTGCCAGGGGCTTCTGAGGCTTCTGGGCTTCGGAGCTGGTGGCTCCAGGTCGGGCTCAGCACTCCCGAGCTGTCCTTCCCTGCCCCGGCTGCCGGGAGCCCTGGGACCCAGGGGGCCCGCTTCGCTCCCAGGGCTCGGGCTGCGAGCTGTCACCGCCCAGAGCCCAGGCCCAGGAGCCTCCTCGCCCGGGAATTGCTCACTTGACAGCAGCGCAGGAGGTGCTTCTCGTCGGCCCCCGGGCTTGGGCTCCGGGTGTCTGAGCCCCAGGCTGAGGCTTTGCCTGTGCCAGCGCCGAGGCTTCTGCTGTCCCCCCGGGGAGGGCACGGGGGTGGGCTGGCAGAGGGACGGAGAAGGGCCGCAGCGTGGGCTTGGCCCCCATAACCTGAGCCCTGACCTGGGCTGGTTTCCAGGCTGCTGGGCCCTGGGGGGCTGGGTGGGAGCAGGCAGCTCGTGGACAGGCGGGGGACTGGGCGCCACTCCTGGGGTCGGTCATTTCCTCGGAGGAAAGCGACAGGGCAGGGGTGCTGGCACCGTGGGCCCTGCTGGAGACCCGGCCACTGGGCAGGATGGACATGGACAGAGTCCAGGGTGTCCCCAGCCCTGGAGGCTGAGAACCGGAGCTGTGGGAAGACTCACAAAGCCTGGGGGTGCCGGGAGCCTCCCGGTGGCTTGGTGAGGGTGCGTGTGCATGGGAGAGAGGTGTGTGTTCACGTGTGTGCACAGCTGTGCTCATGTGAGTGTGCACGTGTGCGTGTGGGTTGGCATGGGGTGCGTGTGCAGGTGTGTTTGAGTGGTTGTGGTGTGGGTGTGAGGGTGCAGGTGTGTGTAGGTGGCAGTGTGGGTCTGGGTGTGCATGTGTGTTGGGGGAGTGTGTGTGAGCCTGTATGTGAGGGTGTGTTTCCCAGGCAAGGCTGTGAGCACAGCAGTGCTGGGAGTGCAGCCTGGGTGTGTTGTAAGGGGTGACCTGTCTACACTGCCTGACCGGGGCTCTGGCTCCGTGCACTGACACTCGAGTCTGGGCCGCACCGCCCAACTCACCCCTGGTCGACCCCGCCCTGGGAAAGGCGCAGCCCGGCACAGGAAGCTGCAACAGCAGAGAAGGGGCTTCCCTCGCCCCCATCCCTCCCTCCTGTCACTCGCTCTCTCACTCATTCATTTGCTCATTCATTCACTCATTCCCCCAACATGCTGTCTTGGGTGCACCCTGAGCGTGGGGTCCCAGATTGTAAGGCCGTGGAGCGTATGCTGCATGTGTCGCCGGCAAGGGCAGGCTGCCCGGAAGGGGGTCTGGAGCCAGAAGCACCTGTGCCCAGGGGCGGCATCCCTGCCTGGCCAGCGGCACCCCGGGAGCGGCGTTTCCTCAGCCAGCGGGTGCCGGGACGCCCCGGGGGACTCAGCAACGGTGTGTGGCTGTGGAGCAGGCGCTTCCTTGGGGGCCGGGGGGATCACTTGCTGCTCCCACGCAGGACCCCCTTCCCCAGCTTGAGGTGTGGGGGCTGCAGGGGGCCGCCGGCCTCCTGGGGCTGCCTGGACCTGGGAGCAGCAGCAGCCCACCCTGCCGGGGCTCTTTTCGCTCCTTGTAAACCAAGGACAGCCGAGGATCACTCGTCCACTCACACCTTCGTTCACCGCTCCGTCCCCCAGCAGCTCCGTCCCCCAGCAGCTCAGTGCAGCCCTCCCATGCAGGGGCCGCCAGGGGCAGGTAGCAGGCGCCCGAGCCCGGGGCTCTCGGGGGAGCTGGGCTGGGCTGGGCCCCCTTAATTTGGGGCGAATGTCCCTGTTCCCTGTTCGTGGCCCAGAGAGAGCTCTTGGCAGGCCCCTTCCCACCAGAGGAAGACGCAGAGAGTGGGGAAGCAGCCCCGAGCACAGAGGGTCTGCAGGGAAACCAGAATAAACAGACTCGTCCTCAGCTGTCAGAGTGTAAGGGCCGTGCCGGGCGCCAGTGGGCAGGACTGGCCTCGGGGGAAGCAGCATCCCTGTGTGGGGGGGTGTCTCCCGCTGGGTCCCAGTGCTGTGGGGCTGAAGAGCGTGGTGCTGGGGTCGGACCAGATGCCTGGCTGACCTCCCAGATTCCAGCTTAGCCTCTTTTTGGGGGGAGGAGGGACAGGGACCCCAGCCAGCCACCCCCACTGGGACACAGTGTCCAAAGCTGTCAGAAGCAGGGCTGCTGCGGAGCACTGCTGCCTCTTTCGGCATCTGTCTCTGGAGAGGGGGCTGCACCGTCGTCCTCGTGAGCTGGGTCCCCAGGGTTGCCCTGCCCTGTCCCCAGGGCTGTCCAGGGCCAGGCTGTCACTGGGGGATGGGGCCTGGCAAATGCCCGTCCTGTGAAGGTCGGCTCTCGCTGTGCTGAGGCTCCAAGGCAGAGAGCTCTGTGCGCCCCTCGTGCGCGTGGGCCGGGCCAGCCCTCCGTCCCCGCAGAAAGCGCAGCCTCGGGACCAGAGGGCATGGGGGGCAGGGCCAGGCAGGAATGCCGAGAAGCATTTGCGAGGCGCCCACTGTGTTCGGGTGGGCAGAGGGGTGCCATGACCTGGTGGAGCACCCAGCAGGGCCGCTGGCTGCGGCTGGGGCTGACCAGAGGGGCTGGGAGAGAGGGTGCCGGCGCCCGGCCAGGTGGGGGCCGCGGGGGTGGGAGAAGCGTCCACTCTGGGCCGGGTTTGAAGTCAGAGTCGATGGGACGAGCTGAGGGCCGGATGTGAGAGGAGCGGGGAGGGGGCGGGTGACGCTGGGGTTTGGGCTGAGCCAGCGGGCGCAGGGGGCTCCGCTGACGGGGCTGGGAAGCTGCGGTGGGGGGAGGCTGCGGCAGAGAGGCCGGTGCGCTGGGCTGCGACGCCCGCTGGAGCTCGTGGGCGAGCGGCCGTGGCGGGAAGGCGGGAGGCGGGGGGGGGGGACAGTGTGGAGCTCCTGAGCCACGCAACGGGGTGGGGCAGGCCCCGCGTTGTGGAGCCGTGCGAGTGACCCCACTCCCAACCCAGGAGCGTTCAGCCCAGTCGGGGTGACGGACGGTGACTAAACAATGATCAGAATCATCTGCGAGATGACGAAGGAACAGGGTAACATGGGGCGCTGCTTTAGAGGGCGGGAGGGAGACCCCTCTGGAGGCGCCGGGAGTGGGGAGACGGGGGACTGAGCGCTCCAGACAGGCCGGCCACTGGCTGCTGGCCCTGTGGCCCCCTTTCCTGCCCCGTGCCTCGGGGCGCAGGCCCTGCCAGCATGGAGCCCGAGCTCCGTGTCAGTGGCTTCCGGGGGTCTGTCCAGTGGGCGCTGCAGGAGGAGGGGGGAGAAGCCCGGCAACCGCCCCCCAGGGCGCCAGCTCCTTCCGGTGGCCCAGCATTGCCCAGCTTCCTCTGGTGACCCCAGCTGCTGGCCTTGGACACCTTCTGCCCCCCTGCGCCCATTCTGGAGTGGGGCGCCCTCAGTTTGTGCCGTTTCCCTCTGATTTGCGCAGCAGGCATCTGAGGCAGGACTCTGATTGTCCGGGCCCAGTGGAGGCTGAGCTGGCACAGTTGAGAGGGAGAGGGTGTTACAGGGCTGTGGGGGGTGGGGTGGGGTGAAGGGAGGGGGCGGATCTGCTCGCGTGGACCTTCCAGGCCACGGTCAGAGATGAGGTTGGTTCTGGGTCAGTGGATGTGGCAGGAGGGGTGCCAGAGGTGGGGGGCTTGATCTTTACCCCAGAAAGACCCTGCCAGCTGCAGGACAGCGGTACGGACAGAGAGCGCGGGAGCAGGGGCAGGGTGATGGGGTGGGGTCACGGCCGGGGCCATCGGTGGAGGTGGTGGGGAGTGGTCAGGGGCGGGATGGTTCTGAAGGTGGCCTTCGGGTTCGGGGAGGGCCAGAGCTGGAGGAAAGCATCTCAGATGGAGTCTCTGCTGTTTAGGGGGACAAGAAAGCCTGGAGGTGCTCAGGTCCAGAAAGTGCATGGGGGTGGGGGTGTCCCGGAGTCAGGGACAGCGACCGCTCGGAGGCTGCCGGCACTGGGGGGTGGGGATGCGAGCCCGAGGGAGAGCCAATTCCCGAGCACCCCAACTTTGGAGGCTGGTAGAGGAGGAGAAGGAGGCTGAGCAGGAGCCTCAGACACTAGGAGGGGCAGACGGTGGGGGGAGCGGGCGGGAGGATGCTGCCCAGTGGTGGGACAGGAGGGAGCAGCAGGGGGCCCAGGGGGCTGCGCTCCGGTGGCTCAGAAAGGACAAAGCCGACCAGGAATAGGTCGGGGGAGGGTGGGGGGCTGGTGGCGGCCACATGGCAGGTGGGGAGGTAGGGGTGACCACACAGAGGCCTTCCCAGGTGTCGGGCTACGAGGGGGGCTGAGAAAGCTCGGGGCCTGGACAACCTGTAGTCAGGGGGGTCCGGCTGCTCAAGACAAATGCTGGAGGGGGTTTTGGGGACAGAGACTCTCACGTCACCTCGCTCTCCGGGGCACACTCTGGCTGCCTCCTCAGGCTCCCCCCAGTGCCTCCTCCCCCAGACCACAGCCCACTTTCAGCATCCCCACCTGGACATCCAGCGGCATCTTCAACTAATCAGACCCAAATGGAACCTCCAGAGGCAGATGCTTCGCCCTCTCAGCTATTGGAAAACCCAGCCTTCCATTTGCTCAGGCCCAGACCCCCGAGCTGCCCTGCAACACCCCAAATCCTGTTTATTAGGGTCCCTGCCAGTGGGGCCCCCAAATATGCCCAGAGTCCCAACACGTCCCCCCTGCCCCCCTCTGCCTTAGTCTCAACCCCACAGAGCTCTGGCCGCTGTCCCCAGCTCAGGAGCCGGAGGCATCCCTGCACCACGTGGACGGTCCCTCCTCTGCCCAGAGCCCCCCTCCTGTGGTTTCCGCCTGCTCCGAGCAGAAGCTGGAGGGTTTTCCTTGCTCTGATGGCGTCTCCTGCCCCCAGCCCTGGCCCCCAGCCCTCCCTCTCACTGGTCCCCGCCTGGAGGGCTCTGCTCCTTGCCTGGGCACCCAACAGAAGGGGCCCCCGGCTGCCCGCTCCTCGCCCTTCGGGTTCTCAGAACTTCAGCCTCACTTGGACCTGGCGTCGTGCACCCCACTTGGGGTCAGCCTCGCTCCAACCTGAGCTCCGCCAGGGCAGGGGCTGCTGTCTCCCGCCCTGAAAGGCGGGTGCTGCTTGCTGGAGGCTCCCGCGAGGTGGCTAGCGGGGCTGGGGCTGCCCTTCCGCCTCCAGAGCCCGCTGACCCGGGGAGGGAGGGAGGGAGCCCGCCCGCCCGCGGCTGAAGGGTTCGCTGAGTAAGCGGACGGCTGTCTCTCCCAGGCCCGTGGCCCTGCTGCTCCTCCTGCCC
>JAKSZT010053884.1:756104-793212 GCA_026826555.1 Tolypeutes matacus
GGACGGCTGTCTCTCCCAGGCCCGTGGCCCTGCTGCTCCTCCTGCCCGGTGGCTCTCCCCTAGTTCCTCTTGGGCTGCCTTTTCACTGATTTGGGGCTCCCAGCTCACCTGTCACCTCCTCACAGAGGGCTCTTTAAAGGGGCGAACCCCGTGTTGCCTCTCTGTGGCCTTCATTGCACTTGTCACAGGTCAGATTCTCTTCTGTGTTCTTATCCTGTCTTCCCAGTGAAATGTGCTTTCCAGGAGGCCACGGCCCTGCTGCCTGGACCCTCAGAGAACTCGGCCCCCAGCCCAGGGTCCGATGCAGGCCAGGTCTGGTCAGCATCTCCACAACGGAGGGCTCAGTGGACACAGATGCATGGTGGATGGATGCATGGATTGTGAATAGATGGATGGACAGTTGGATGATGGATAGACAAATAGATGTGGATGGGTGAATGGATTAGTGGATGTATAGACAGCAGATGGATGGATGTACATACAGACTGTTGGATGGGTGAATGTATGAATGGTGGATGGACAGACAGATGGATGGGTGGTGGATATTTGAATGGGTGAATGGATGGTGGACAGAAGGATGGATGGGTGAATGAATGGACAGATAGATGGATGGATTAATAGATGGATGACAGGTAAATGAATGGATGGATAGTGGATGGACAAATGTATGGATGGATGGTGGGTGGATGGATGGATGATGGATAGACAGATAAATGTGGATGGGAATTGATTAATGGATGGATAGATGGTAGATGGATGGGCGTACTGATTGTTGAATGGGCAAATGGACAAATGGGGGATGGACAGATGGATGGATGGATGGATGAATGAGTGGGTGGATGGATGGGTGGGTGGATGGATAGTGGATGGATCTGTGGGTGGGTGGGTGGATGGACAGGGCAAAGGAGTGTGCCTACATGGATATAGGATGTCAGGGTCGACTGGATCAGGGGTGAGGGCAGGAAGGCTGACCAGCTGCCAGCAGTGCTCAGAGGGGACTGGCCACCCCGAGCCGTGCCCACCTTGTTTCAGGTTCACAGCATCCTGGGAGGCAGAGCTGGGCCTCACCCCTCTTCAGGTGGCTAAATGAAGTCTGTGCATCCCAAGCCACCTGCCTCTCCTTGAGCTCAGCTGGGAGGCCCCCTGGGACCCTCTGGGTGCTCGGGGTTCAGGCTGTGTACCCGCGTGCCCGCCCACTGCCCTTGCCATCCCCAGCAGCGAGCCGCCCGCAGCTGGAAGAGCTGGCGGCTCCAGGCCTCGTGGTCCTGCAGACACACGTCTTGGCAGCCGAGCAGGGCTTCTGGGGGCACGTTTCCCCTGTGTGAGGTGTGGAAAGTTCTGCCCAGTCCTGGCGAGGATTGGGCAAGGCCTTGACTCAGCCGGGGGTGAGAGGAGAGGGTGTTGTGTGCATATTTGCAGAAGAAGAGGGAGCCTTTCCCCCCCGAGCACAAGTTGAATCTTGTTGGCATTTCCATCGGTTTAATCAGAGTTGGGGAGATGCTGTGGGAAATACCAGCAGGATGGAGGGCTCACTCCAAGTGGGATGGGTGAGCTCCCAGCCTAAGCCAGACTGCGTGTCAGGTCCTCACCTCGGGGAGAGGTTGGAACCCCAAGTTCAGACATGCCTCGGAGAGCTCAGGAAGTTTGAAGCATTTCATACTTTTTATTTGAAAGAAGGTCTGGTCCCAGCCTTCTCCGGGGAGCACAAGGACTCTGGCTCCCTCCCTCCACGAGCGCTGAGCGTGGAGCAAAGTGAGGCCCCCGAAACCCTGCCCGGGCGGAAGGAGCAGGGTGGAGAGGCCTGGCTGACCCTCTCGGGGTGCTCCAGGCAGCCCCCTGAGGTCAGAGCCAGCCCTCAAACCCACCTGCATTCACTGTAGCTAATGGGGTGGGGGAGCCTCCGCCTGCTATTTGGAGCGCCCATTCTAATGCAGGGGGATGAATGAAAATGTGGACACCAGGGTGCCTGCTGTCGGGGAGGGGGCGCAGGGGGCGCCGGGTGGGGGAGGGGGGAGAGCCCGGCGGCGATCTGGGGGCGGGGGCGTCCAGGCAGAGGGCCGGGCGGCGTGGGGGCTGCAGGCAGGACCCTCCCTCAGTGCCTCTCCACCTTGGCGCCCCCCGCCTTGCCCCCACCCCGCCCCTCACGCTGGTCCTGGGGAAAGCTGGGGAAGGTGCCATTCGCCCCAGAAAAGGGAAAAGCCCACAGCCAGGCCCCGGGGAGGCTGGCGGGCGCCTTCTGAGCCCCTGATGGGGGCCGTACCCTGGGCCGCTCAGAGCAGACCAGAGGCGGTACCTGCCGGAGCTGACGAGAGGGCAGCGCTGGGGTTTGGTCTCGGCTCCCAGTGCCCCAGCCAGGAGGGGCCAGCCAGGCCCGGCTTCTGGAGAAGGCGGTGGGGAGGTGGGCTCAGTGGAGGGCCTCAGGGGGCACGGAGGAGCTGAGGGGAGTGAAGAGGGGGTGGGCGAGGCGAGCCGGCATCGCCGCGAGCTGGGGCGCAGTTGATGGTGTGCAGGGCAGATGCGTGGATGTCAGGACGGAGGCCCGTGGGCGGCACTGGGCCAGCCTTGGGGGGAAGCCCCAAGAGACCAGACTCCTGGGCCCCAGTGCAGCCCTGCACATGGGGAAGGGGCTACAGCTCAGGGGGTGGGCCCTGCAGGTGGGGGGCAGGGGGGCCGAGGTCAGCAAGATTTGGTGGAAAGAAAGGGGGAAAGAAGGGAGGGAGGGAGGCAGGGAGGGGGAGAAGGGAGAGACAGGGGGGAAGGATGAGAGGGAGGGGTACCCCGCCTTCCACAGCTGCTCGGTGGCGTGACTGGCTTTGCTAGAGCAGCCCCTGGCCTTCTTGGTTTTCTCTGGAAGCCTCTGAGAGATGCTTGCACGACTGCACAGACCCTCCCTCTGGGCACTCGGTGGTCCCGGGGGCAGGGCCTGCACAATGGGGTGGGGGCACAGGCCTGTCTCCCGCCCCGTTGCTGCTCCCTGTGCCTGAGCGCAGCTCAGAGAGGCAGTTGGGCCTCCTGGGGGCCGAGGGGTGGATGCTGTGTGGACCGAGCCAGGGAGGTGGGGGAGCCTCCACTGGGGTCTAAAAAGGGGTAGGGGAGCTGGGGTAGCTCAGTGGTTGAGTGCCTGCTTCCCAAGCACGAGGCCGTGGGCTCAGTCCCCGGCACCTCCTGAGAAGAAGGTAAGCGGTCACTGTGACTGTCCCTGCCAGAGGCCAGGAGGACCCCTGCCCACCTAGGAAGCAGCCCTGACCCTTTGCTTCCTTCCGGCCTGGAGAAAGTTGGGGCAGGGCCGGGATCTGGCCAGGTGCCGTCGGGCCCAAGGCCCGTCTGTGCCTGCCCCACCCCGCCAGCCTGCCATGGTGACCGGCGCCTCCCAAAGGGTAGGCAGGGGCTGCCGGCCTAGGGCGTCTCCTCGGCGGTGGCGCAGGGGTTCCAGGAGGGGCGCGGGGGAAGGAGCTCGTGGTCAGCAGGTGTGGGTCGGTCTGTGCCCCTCCCCCTCTGGGGGACCCCCTCACACTCAGCTTTCCTCAAGGCCCTGATAAGGCCTGTGGGACTGAAGCCTGTTGCACTCCCAGCTGTTTTTGGCTCATGGCCCAGACCCGTCTCCCACACGACACACGGTAATACAGTTGGGGACTCGTGTCCGTACCCTTGATGTCTGGACGGCCACACACGTGAGCCGCACGCCCTGGATGTGGCTGCGCGGAAGCAGCCAAGGAGGAGAGCGTCTCTGTGTCACTAGCAAAGAGAACTGCGCCCGCCAGGAGCTTGGGCCTCTGCCGCCAGAGGCTCGTGTGTCACTCGGGGGGAGTTTCTCTCCCCTAACCCCCGCTGCATCTGTGCTCCCTGCTGGGGGTCTAGAATCCCACGTCTGGTCCCGCTTCCCTTTTCATGCTGGTTGCCAGAGTGACGGGGTTGGACTTCAACTCCCCCACGTTCCACCCCTGGGCCTTGCTCTGCCCCCAGCCCTTGTTGGAGCTGCTTTTGCATCTCTGTGTCCTCTGCTAGAAGAGGGGAGAGGGCTTGGTAAATCATGACCATCTTACGTGAGAGCCCAAGGTCACAGCCCGGGTGGCGGTGGGATATGATGCCTGGGAGTGTGCTGGCCTTTTCCTGCCCAGCGCCAGACCATGGGACTGGCTAGAGAGAGCCCAGGAGGCTGCCTGGGGGTGAGGCTTGAGAGGCAGTGCCGCAGAGAGGAGACAGGCAGTGTTCCAAAAAAAGGGGTATGGCATGTGCAAAGACCCTGAGGTTGAGACCAGCTCTGTGTATGGGGAAGGGTGTGAAGGGGGCTGGGAGACGGCCCTTTGGGGGGCTGCTTTTGCCATGCCAGAACGGCAGGAATTCCACCTTTTGCAAACTTGTGTCCTCCAAGCAGGGGACAAATGAGCGCTTCCCGAATCAGTGTTTGTGCCCAGAGTTTCCCGGCTGCCCCTGCTGGGGCCCAGCGCAGGGATGAGGCCGGAGACACCCTCTCCTCCTCAAGCCCCCTCCCAGATGAGGCGATGCTGAAACTGTGGGCTTTCGGGGACGTGACGAGAATCGTTCTACTGCCAGGGTTTTTTGTTACCATTTTCACCAAAGCTTTCGTTCTGCAGAGTACTACGCGTGGCACCTAAGGGCACGTCTGCCTTGCCACACGACGGTGCTGCTGTCTCCCCGTGCTCCCGCCGGCCGTCTCAGGACCCTGCGTCTGCTCAGGCGGGTCCTGGACGCTGGGAAGCGAGAGGGGCAGGTCAGGAGGGACTCTGGAGGGACTTTACAAAACAGTTCATTTCCATCTGTTTCCAAAACATCGCTCGGATGGTTTGCAAATTTTAAGCACAAAAACACCGAAATTGAGCTTAAAATGAGAGATGACGCCCCCGTGGAGACGGCACAGAGGCCTCCGCGCCCAGCGTCTGCGGGACGAGGTCAGTGCCCTGCACGGCCACCTGGGGGTGTGGGGAAGATCCCACGGGACTAGGCGGGGAGCGGGTGTGAGACCCGAGGCGCTGGCCAGACGTGGGGGGCTCGACCGGGTGCCAAACGCCCATGTGCCTGTGAAGACCCCCACTTCACAGCCAGGACCCCGAGGCAGGCGGGGTGGGTAGGGGCGGAGCTGAGGCCCATCCCACCGGGTCAGCCCCCTCCAGCGCTTCTCGGCATCCTCCTCCCGCCCTTGCCGAGCCCTGGTCCCCTCCGAGGGCTCCAGGCCCAGGATGTGCGCCCAGGGGCAGGGGTGATGGGGTGGCCGCAGGCTGAGGCCGAAGCCCACAGTGAGTGACCTGCCCACGCCCGCCTCCTCCACCCCTTCATCCTTTCTTGAGTTGGGGGGTGGGGAGCTCAGGGTCAAGGTTGAGGCTGGAGTCAGAACAGCCAGATCTAGCTCTTGTGCAGCACCTTGCTGGCTGGGGGGCCTTGGGGAAGACTTTGGAGCCCCCTGAGCCTGTTTCCTTCCTCAAAGGGTGGGATCAAGTGAGACCCCATGTCACCTGGTGAGCTCCGCGTCGGGCGCTGGGGGGAACACCCAGCCAGCACCACCCGGTGTATCGGAATCGTTGTCGTTAGCGGTTTCTCCTGCCATCGCCCCCAGAGCGGCTGGAGGGAAGGCAGGCTCTCCCCGGAGCCCGAGCCTCCACTCCGGCCCAGGCGGGCAGGGGTCCTTGTCGATGGGCTGAGGGACCCTCCCCGGGCTGGACACACCTGAACCCCGTGGGCAGCACCTGGACGTGCCCGTCGGAGGCTGACCAGGGCCCTGGGGCCGAGTGCCGGGTGGGGGGTGGCTGGCCGGGCGGGGGGCTCAGGGGGCCGGGCGGGGGGCAGCTGGCTGGGCGGGGGGCTCAGTGCCCTGGCCTGGTCACCTGCCGAGGGCACGCTGAGGCTGCTTCGCAGAGGCAGGACTTCACTCCAGCCGCCCGGGCCGGGCAGAACAGCTGGTGTCTGCCGATGTCCCCGCGCCTGCCGAAGGCCACTTCCCTCCTGAACAGGGCCCGCGAGCTGGGGCCTCGGCATTTTCCCGCCGGCCGGCGTTGCGGGGCCTTGCAGGCTGGAGGTGCCCGAGGGGTTCTTTGTTTGGCCTCGTCCTCCTGCCCTTCTCCCCCACACCAGGCACTGCTGGGGCCCCTTGAGGGCCCCGGAGCCTGTGGGACGCCGGCCTCGTGCTGCCCTCCCTGCAGTGGAGCGGGCGCCCCGGGACCCTGTCCTGAAGCCCCAGACACCAGAGGCGGCCTGGCCTGCTCCCAGCCAGGCAGGAAGGACACCCCGCACCGGGCCTCCCTCGCCGAGCCCTTCTCCAGACCGCCAGCCCGGGGACCAGGCGCTGACCCCACTGCCCCACCCGGCGTCCTGTGGGGAGCAGCTGGACTCCTGTCTGTGGCACATATAGATGCGGGATGCCAGAGCGCACGGCGATGGCCCCATGGGCCTGCCCGGTCCAGGAGAGGCAGCAGGTGGGGGCTCTGAGGGCAGCTCCAGGAGGGACCCACTCTCCCAGCCCCGGCCGCCTCCCCGAGCTCCTGTCCCCCTCGACGTACACATAAGGCTTCAGGCCTTGGAGGCAGCCCCCTGAAGCTCCTGGCCCCCGCTGCTCGCAGCCCCCGCTGCTCGCGGCCTTCCTTGGGTGGGGCCCAGGAGCCCTGCACACATGTAGACACACGCGGGCCGCCGCGGGCCAGGCGTGTCCCAATTAGCCCATTATCTTGGGAACTCTTAATGAAAGCAAAACAAACCAAAAAAGCCGGGGTTTTGCCCAGGTTGCTCCCTGCTGCCAAGCAGGTCTCGCTGCAGCTATTGGGGGCCCTCAGGTTCGGGGGTCCCTCCAGCACTTCTGTGTGGCCCGTGCTGGCCGCCGCCTCCAGGCTGGCCTCCATGCAGACCCAGGCTCTCCCTGGCCTTTGCAGCTTGGTCTGAAGTGGGAGCCCAGGTGCAGCTCCCTGACCTGGCACAGGGGCGTTGTGGACAGGAAAGCTTGCTCAGGGAGCAGGGTCCTCCAACCCGGTGGGGGACAGGGCTGTGGAGGGCCTGAGCCACCCACACTCTCTAACTGGTGGGTTCCCAGCCGCACTCAAAGCTGCAGCTGCGACAGGAGCCCCTGGGCCTGCGATGGCCTCATGCTCGGAGGCCATGTGGGCAGGTGGGGGCATCCCCAGGAAAGCAGGCATAGGGGCTGAGTGGCCGGGTAGGTTCCCCGGCACCCTGACCACAGCATCATTGAGCTGGGCATTTCAGGGAGGTGGGGGCGAGGTAGCAGAGGAAGGACGTCCCAAGGCCTGGTTGCACCTCTTTACCTGCAAGTGCACGAGGCCAAGGGGCCACGGGTTTCCAGTTTGCTGTCCCATCTCATTAAAACTCCTGTGCGGGGCCAGCCTGCAGGAAGCCGCCTGCTCCGCTCTGGATTTGTCACTGCTTGGCGTGGAGATCCTATCAGCCCTTCTGCTTTGGCTTCAGTGACTAATTCCTTGGCGCTCATCTCAGATCATTAAAGAATGTAGACAAGTTAAAATATGAAAAACGGTGTCCCAGGTCTGCCGCCCACTGCTTCTAAACAAGGGAGGTGCGGGCTGTTTACCTGCTGGCCGGCTTCCGTGGGGACAGGCCTGTGTTCCTGTGCCCACCCTCGGGCTGGGCACTGCTGTCGAAAGGGCCGCATGGCTGTGCTGGGCTTGGTCAGGGTGCATGTCAGAAGCCAAGAGGGGGCCAGCCCAGGACCCCAACTGGGCACAGAGCAGACTCTTCTGGAAAGGCAAGGGCCACCTGGGAGTGAGATGAGACCTTTGACACTCTGGGGGGTGGGCCAGCTGGGACCTGCTCTTGCTTTCTCCAGGACTCACCAGAGTATCCAGTATACATGGTCCTTGGTGGTAGAAGAGACAAGCTCTCAGCATTGGGGAGAGGAAGGGGAGAGGTAGGCTCATGTCCAGCATCAATCCCCAGAGACCTGCCCTTGTTGCCCTTCCCATCACCACCATCATCCATCATCCATCATCCACCTATCATCCATCCATCCATCCATCCATCATCCATCCATCCATCATCCATCCATCCATTCATCCATCCAGCCAGCCATCAACCATCATCCATCATCCATCCATCCATCATCCACCATCCATCCATCCATCATCCATCCATCCATCCATCCATCACCCATCATCCATCCATTCATCTGCCCATCATCCATCCATCCAACCATAACCCACCTACCCATCCATTCATCTATCACCCATCATCCATCTATCCATCCATCCACCCATCCATCATATACCCATCATCCATTCATCATCCATCTATCCATCCATCATCCATCCTCCACCATCTACCTATCATCCATCCATCCATATTCCACCATCATCCATCCGTCATCCATCCATCCATCCATCCATCCATCCATTCATTCATCATCCACCCATCCTTTCATCTGCCAGCTCATTCATTCAGCAAACCTCTTGAGTGACCATGCTGCAACGAACAACATGTCATGCCTGAGGGGGTGCTCATAGTAGTAATAATTAATAATAATAATAATAATAATAATAGCTGCCCTCCCTCACTGGCTCAGGAGACATCAGTTAAGGGTCTAGCCCAGCACCATCTGCTAGGACAGAACAGGAGCCACTTGTGTAATTTTGTTTCTTTTAACCTTTTAAAAAGGTTAAAAGAAATTCATTTAATACTTTATTTTATTTATCTTAAACTATGATCATTTCAAATGTCATCGATGTCAAAATTACTCATGAGATAGTTTACATCCTTCCTTCCTACTAAGTCCTTGGAGCCTGGGGTGCATCTCGCACTCACGGCACGTTGTGATTCCATCTGGTCCTTTTTGAGAGCTCAGGCTGGCTTGTGGCCAGGGGCGGCTGCCGTGGGTGTGGCTGGGGCCAAGCAGCCGGCACCACGTGTGGGGATACATCAGTGACCGGCAGCACCATGACTGTCCTAGCAGGGCTCACCGTCCAGTTTTGCGGGGAGGATACGAGGAAACCCAAATGATTTGCTTAAGACACCAGTACCCAGTTGAGGTTGGGATGGGGGCACAGCTTTACCCTCTGCAGTGGTGACACTCGAGCGGAGACCAAGTGTTGAGAAGGAGCCACGAGGAGACCAGGGGATCCCTCCAGGCAGGGGGAAGGGCCCAGGCGGGTGTGGGGTTGGAGGAGGGAGAGCGAGGAGGAGCTCGCTTGGAACCTAGGTGCTCCCGTTACCCCCTTCAGTCCTGGTCAGTGCCACGTGAGAGCTGCTGGTCAACCCAGCCTTGGAAGAAGGCTGGGCCCGGGGTGGAGCCGGTTTGGACCAGCAGGAAGAGTCCAAAGCCATTTGAGGCAGGCACCTGCCCTCTGGAATGCAGAGGTCCTAGCGTCCTGGCAAACCAATGACGATGCCCCTGCCAGCCCCCACGTGGGCAAGTGGGGGTGGTCTCCCAGTCAGGGGCCTTGTGGGCAGCTCCCGGAGGCCGGAGTCTGGTGGGGGTCCCCAGCCCAGACCCCCCACGAGCAGGAGGCTTGTCGTGCTCCAGCTTTTCCTGAGTGTGGTGGCTGCCCCCCCCACCTCCTCATGACAGCCCAGAGCTAGGAGAGGAGGGGGTCACGTCCCTCCTGTCAGTTAGGGGAGGGGACTGCCATGGGAGGTGCCAGATTAGAGAAAACTGTTTAAGATGTAGAGAAGAGAGACCATTTATCTATCACAAGGAAACGATTTGCAAATTGGGGAGCAGTCATTGTCGAGACAGATGCCCTCGCCCTCTCCCAAGAAAGCGGCAGCTCACGTAGCAAGTACCGTGAGTTACTCCAGAAAAATAAGGTTGGTTAGGGAAAAAAAGTAAGGACAGCAAACCTTCAGAGGGGACGGGATGCTAACGGGCGACCAAAGAAACTTACAGCCGCTCCCACCCCGACCCCGGTTTCCAACCATGTCCTGGTCTCGGGGGAAATCAAGGATCAGGTTCAAAGACTGTTGAACGTCTGAGGAGTCGTCGAGGCTGGAGGGGCCCAGACAACCTGTCGGGCGCGTGAGGGCCATTTCGACACGAGCGACACGCGCGCGTTCACTTTAGACACGTGTGGACAAGTTTCCTCCTGGCCCCCGGTGCCCGCCCTTGGGAACTGGAGCCCCCATAGGGAGCGGCCTGCCCGGCCCCCGGAGACGCAGGGGTGGTGAGAATGGCCCACTGCCTTCCCTCCCAGGCCTTTCCTCTCCACTTGCCTGCCGTCTGTTTCCCTGTCGGATGTGCCACTGACCGTGGGTCCTGGAAGGCTGGACCAGCCCCAGGGGCCAGAGGACCTGGTGCTCTCTCGTCATGGACACGGACCGGCCAGGGTGGCTGGTCGCTGGCGGGGCACAGACTCGCTGAGCGGGGAGGACTTGGGTTTCGAGGCCGAGACCGAAGTGCAGATAAGGGGCTGGCCTGGCCCCGTGTCCAGCCAGGCTCCCTGGACCTCCGTGGAGAGCGTGGCTGCTGGGCGCGCGGGAAGGCGCAGTCTTTGCTTTCAGTTTGGAGGAGGTGGGCTGGTGCCCAGGGCAGGGTTCCCCAGCCTCTCTGAGGAGGGGGTGCAGGGCTCAGGGGCCCCAGCAGCTCCCACACCTGGGACCCCAGATGCCCTGTCTGCCTCTCTGAGTGGTCCCCCACCTCCACCCATCCCTGGGGTCCTCGGGCTCAGAGCACCCTGGCAGCTGGTCTCCTGGGTCATCTGCCAGGAGGGACAGGGGTGAAGGGACAAAGACCCCCCAGGCTCCTGAGCCAGAGGCTCGCCTGGGATGAGCCTCGGTTTCCTCACCTGTGAGAAGGGGGCATGGAGCGCCCACCCCGGGCTGTGGAGAGGATTGGATGAATTGGCACACGTCCAACCCAATGGTCCCTGGCCCCGGAAAGAGCCGGTTCAGCGTTTGCAGAAGCTGCTGTCTGGAAACGGCTGTTTTCTATCACCCCCAAACCCCACAAAAGCTGCCTCCCCCTTGAAGCCTCTAAAGCTGGACGAGGGGTCCTCCTACCAGCCCCCCAGGTGGGATCTGCCTCGGGCCTGCAGGCAGGCACCCGCCTTCTAGGCTGGGCCCGTCAGGCTCCTGGTGGAGACCGCTCCGACCGGGGGCCCCGGACCCCACGGAGGGCGACCCAGAGGACGCGCCTCCCGCACCGCAGGGCTCCAGCATCGGAAGCTTGGGCGCGAGAACCAAGGGTGTGGCAGGAGGGAGGGCGCTGCCAAGGGGTGACGGGGTGCGGGGTCCCTGCCCAGGCTCCTCCAGCCTAGTGGGCGGGGCGGCCCCGAGGCGATGGAGGCCCCCCCCCACCGCAGCAGCCCCTCGCTCTTTCGGTGCCTGGGGACTGGATGGAAAACAAGGCTCAGCCGTCGACACCCCAGGGGCCCGGTCTGGTCTCCCCCACTGTGAGCTGTAACGGGGGTCTGGGCGGGAGGAGCCCATGGGGAGGCTGGGGCAGGGGGCCTGGTCCTGCCAGATGCTCCCCTCCAGCCGGGCCAAGTTACGGTTCTACCCCGTCAGCTGCTTGGTGGATCCCGGGCGCCCTGGCACCTGGGGGGCCGCCGGGGAGGCAGGCGAGGCGAATGTGTCAGTTTCTCCCGCACAAGTAGTGGCCTGTTGGGTGGGGGCGGGGGGCCGAGGAGCTGTCTGGGCTGACTGGGCGCTGGCCCTTTAAGGCGCCTGTAACAGGACACCTCCCGGACGGGACGGCCGCGCTCTCCAGCCTGACTGTGTGTCTCTCTGTCCCTCCTCCCGTCCCTCCTCCCTCCCGCGCCAGCCCCAGTTCAATCTGCTCAGCAGCACCATGGAGCAGATGGGTGGCCGCGCGGCCTCGGCCAGCCCCTACACCCCCGAGCACGGCGCCAGCGTGCCCACCCACTCGCCCTACGCCCAGCCCAGCTCCACCTTCGACACCATGTCGCCCGCCCCCGTCATCCCGTCCAACACTGACTACCCCGGCCCCCACCACTTCGAGGTCACCTTCCAGCAGTCAAGCACGGCCAAGTCCGCCACCTGGACGGTGAGTGGACCTCCCGGTGGGCGCGGGGGGCAGGGGCGGGCACATCGGGGCGCTGTCACAGCGGGCAGCTGGCCCTGGCCCGGGGCCAGGGGGCACAGGGCGGGAGGCGGGTCGGGGGGCCGGAGCTGGCCTCCCGCAGGCACCCAGGGGCGTGGACACGGCTCCACCAGGGGGTCCCCGGGCTGGGCGGAGTGGGGCTGGCCCTCTGTGAGCTGACCTCTGGAGACCCTCCGACCCCACCTGCTGTGCACCAGTGGTGGGCTGTGTTTGGAGATCCCGGGTGGGTGGTACCCCAGGCAGCTCCCACGAGGCCAGCTGCATGGATGGGGGCTCTGGCCCCCACTGTCCCTGGACTGTCACTTCCAAGTGCAGGGGATCCCGCAGATGTCAGTGACTCCCCGCTGAGTGCTTTAAGTATACGTTAACTCTTTAACTCCCACCTCCAAGGTGGAGTTGCATCTCCCTCTCATTGCATCTCCCAGCCCAGGAAAGCGAGGGGCTGGAGGGAAGGTAGTTGGCTCCAAGTTATGGGGATGGAAACTGGGGTGCCTGTGTGGGAAGATGTGGCCCTGCGTCTGAGCTCCTAACCGCTGTGGACAGGGGGAAAGGGGCTGCCAGGTCTGTGGGCAGAGTGGGGGTGGCGGGGGCCCTGAGACACCTGCCCCTGAGGAATGGGTGAGAGAGGCAGCCCCATGGACCCCTGCTCTCCTTCCCCGCAGAGGAGGGTGTGAGAGCCTGACCCCGTCCCCTGGGCTGCAGGGGCTCAACCAGCACCTGGCAGGTCCGGCCCACATGGGCTGGCGCGTCCCCCACGGGACTCCACCTCCCTGCTGGACCTCCCCACCCTAAGGCTGAGAGCTCAGCGTCCACCCCCAGCGCTCCCAGAAACGGGGCCTCGGAGCGACGGGCAGGAGGCTGAGCGGCAGGGGCTGGCCACTGGGCAGCGGCCCAAGGCTCTGCGGCAGCCTCCGAGCCGGTCCTCGGTCCCCAGCCCTGCTGGCCGGAGCTGCTGGGGGCTGGGGGCGGGCTGGAGCCGCAGGGACTCCGGCTGCTGGGCCTGTGCCGGGTTCAGGCTTAGCCCGGGCTCCGGGTGTCCCTGGGCCGGGGAGGCTTGGACAGCCAGGTACCGCGGGAGGGCGTGCTACACGCAGCCTCGTTCAGGGCCTCAGGGTGCAGCGTCCCCATGCTGCCGGCCCTCGTGGTTCTCACTTATAAATTATCTGCACATTTGGACTCCAACACTGCCCACCGTGACACCTGCTGGAGCGTCCTCTGGGTAGCTGTGTTGCCAGGGTGTGTGGGAGGGAGTGGGCCTCCCCGTTTCCCTGCACTTGCACACCTCCAGCAGCGGGAGGCTCCTCTCCCATGTTCAGACTTATTCACCTTCTCGTCCTCTCCAAAGGGGTGGGCCCCCCATCCCTCCTGCACTGACACGTCACCAGGGCCCTAGTGGCCTGATGGTTTCTGGATGAACCCCACTTGGAGCTGTGCAGGTATCTGTGGGGCTCCCCCAATGTCGTTTGGGGGTACCCTGGGGTATCTGCAGTGTCCTGGGATCTAGAAGGGCTTCGTGGTCTGAGCTGGTCTTGGGGACCACCTTGGCTGGCTGCCCCACACCTGGGCGCCCCTCTGCCACGCTGGCCATTTGCCTCCGCCTCCTCCCTGTCCAGGGGTGTGGGCACCAAGGTTGGCTGGACAAGGGGTCTGGTCACCCGCCTGGCCCTGTGTGGCCCTGGGTGGTCCTTGCAGCCCCAACGCGGCCTGGCCAGCTACGCCAGCAGCAGGCTCATCCGAGCCCGTGGCCCTGGCTCCAAGCTCCCCCCACCCCAGTGCCCGAGCAGCAGATGCTGCCCCCCTGCCTGGTCCTGGGCGCGCCGGCAGAGTGGAGCTGGGAGGCGGCGACGTTGCCCAAGCCCCCAGCCCCCTCCCGCCTCCTGCCCCGCCCCCTCGTCCATGCAGGGGGTGCGGGTGGGACAAACATTGATAATGAGAATTTTGGCACCTTGGCTGTCTGGGAGCAGACCCCCGCCGTGCTCCTTTCCTGGCCCAGGGAGGGGGCAGGCAGGCGCCGGCCCGCAGCTCTCGCAGGTCTGGCTGCGCGGGTGCTGCCCAGACTCGCCGCCTGGGCCTCCACGCCGCGCTGGCCTCGGCCCCTGCCACGCCAGATGGCTGGTAACTGATGGATAACTCATATTTTTCTCAAGTGCAATTCCAAATTGACTGCTGCTTTTCGTTCGGCTTCCTCTCCAGAAAAACACCCTCGCTGGCCCCCGAGTGGCCACAGCCGTTAATGGGGTCTTTGGCCTCTGCCTGGCTGAGCCCCCCGCGGATCCCCCCAGCCACAGGGGGTCCGTCTGCCCCGACCAGCTTCCCTCAGACCTCGGGTCTCACTCCCGTGCTCCTCGGGCACCGGGATTCGGAGCCCTTAGTCCACAGGCATGTGTGCACGTGCAGACACACACACCTGCAGCACACACGCCCACACACCTGCACTCACGTGCACACATGCACACATACCCAAACTCACTCGCACACAGGTACACAGTGAGGCACAAGCACAGGTGTGCACACACCTCTACTCACTTGCACAGATGCACACACACCTGCATACATTTGCACACAGAGATGTGAACGCACATGCATGCACACATGCACTCACTTGCACACATGCTATACTCAGATATACGTGCACACACACGCACACACCTCTACTCACATGTACACACAGATGCACGTTCACACACACACACACAGGCCTCACCTGGTCGCCGCTCTTGGTTCTGACGAATCCTGCCCCTGTGGGTCAAAGTGGAGCTGGGTGCACGGCTGGCAGCCAGAAAGGGGATTGTGTTCAGCCACGAGGCTGTAGACCAGGGGCCCGGGGGTGGCAGAGGCTGGGGTTTGGCAGGTGGAGATGCTGCATAGCAGGATGGGGCAGCTGAAAGCCGCCTGATGGGGTCTGCACCCCAGATCGGCCTGGGGCCGTGGCCCTCACCCGGCCCCGCCCCTGAAGAAGGGATGGACAAGCTGACTCACCTGCCTCCTGGAGGGACCGGTGCCCACCCGCGCCGTCAGTTGTCCTGGCCAAGGTTGTCCCCCTTTCAGGGCTTTGGAGCCTCAGGGGGGACAGAACACATGAAAGGTCAGAGATGCAAGGGAGGGGCTGGTGCCCACGGGGCACCTGAGCTCAGTGGACGGACGACAGAGCCGGGCCGAGGACGGGCTGCCTGTTGCCTTCTGTCCCGGTCACAGCCCCTGGGAAGGCTGGCCCTGGGGCCGTAGGGGAGCCCAGCAGAGAACCCTGGACATCGTTGCAGTGGGTCACGGCAATGCCCTCTGCGAGGGTCCAGCCGACAGCTCCCTCCGCTTTGGCCATGAAGGGGCAGCTGGTGCCCATGGGGGGAGAAGAGGCCGAGTAGCACTTTGCCTTGCCAGGCAGAGCAGCCCAGCACCGCTGGGCACTGGACGCTGTCCACCCAGCTCGGCCCATTCCTGCCCCCAGGCTCGACTGCGCCAGGGAAGGTGGCGGACGTTGGTTCTTAGGTTTGGGGAGGGGGCTCTGGGCCAAGTGAGAAGTCTCTGTGTGGCAGAAACCCCAGCCCAGCCTGGCATCTGCAGACACCTCAGGGTGGCTGAAGGGCTCTACAGGGCGGGCCGAGGGGCCCGGGAGAGAGCTGCCTCCACGCGGCGAGCCGGCCCCCGCCCCTGGAGGAACTTGGGGCGCATGAGGGGTTCCTGGGGGGAACGAGGCTGAGTCAATGCTAATGGACTCCAGAGAGAATTTTCCAGCCCCTCGGAAGTTTGCAAGCGGGAGAATAATAGCGGAGGTGTCCCAACACGGTTGTGGTATCAATTGCGTTATCCCAAAAGTTTATGGAATGCATAAGTGGAATTAATACCTTTTACTGGCACCAGAAGCAATTATACGTATTTAAAGGCGAGGGAAGAGTTCTAACGCTGCTTATTGTGGAGATGAAATGGGGATTATTAAGGGGAAACGAGAACACTTAAGGAGAAATTGCAGCAATTGCTGGAATTGCGCGGAGCTCCGCGGCCAGGAGCCCCGGGGAGGGGCCGGGGCATCCTGCAGGCTGGCTCAGGTTGGGGCTGGTGCCGGGGCTCGGGGATCCTCCCGCACAGCTGTGGCCTGGGGGCCCGGGAACTGGGCCCTGGAGGACGTGGTCGGAGTCCCAGGTCCTGGCTCCGGCGCCGACGCTGACAGGTCTGGTCCCAGGAGCTGAGCCGTGCTCCTGGGCCTGGGGTGGCTTGGGTGAGACGATCCCAAGGCCCCCGCCCCACACCATCTCGGGGCTTTCAGGGGACACAAGGGAGAATCCCACGGGAGACAGGATTCCACTCCATAGGGCTGTGCAAGGCCAGGAGCCTGTTTCTGTTTTAAGAGGGACGGTCTCCATTCTAGGATTGGCTCCAAACAGCGATGGCCGTGCGGTCTTCAAGCTTGGACAGCTAAGGTGGCAGAACCCGCTGTGTGGGCAGGCCGCGCTGGCCACCCACGAGGCGTCCCTGCCCGGCCATGCTCCCTGTGCCACGGAGGAAACTGAGGCTCAGAGAGAGCTGGCCCCTGACGCGCATGCCGTGTGGGCGGCCTGGGGCTATTGGTGCCGTTCCCAGGGAACGGCGTCCTGTCCCGGCCCTGTGCACCGGGCCCAGCCCCTGGGGACCCTCCAGCCCCCATCGAGCCTCCCGTGGCTGTTTGCCAGTGAATGAAGCTATGCCGTGGCCCGTGGCGGTGCGTCCGCCTGGCCGTCTTTGCCTCATGCTTTTCACTGACAACTTTGTCATGAGGCCGTGCCAGGGCTGACCAGCTGCCAGGCTGGGAGCGGCCCCTCGGACTCGCCTCCCCGGGGCCTCTCAGGGGTGCACTGGCCCGCCTCCCCCGTCTGACCCCCCAGTCCCATCAGCCCTTGCCCGGTCTGTCTGCTGGAGCCCGTGTGAAGGCCGAGGGGGTCCTGGGGTGTCTCGGGCCGTGGCACCAGCTGGATGCGTGGGGCGAGGTGAGGGCACAGCAGCCGTGAGCTGGAGTTCTGTGCCCCTGGCTCATGGGTCACTGTCATCTCCTGGACAGTGGGGGGTCACAGGGAGGTCTGCTTTTGGGTTTTCTCAGGCCCCAAACACGGAAGCCAGCTCAAGGTTGATGGAACCCATGGCGACCCCAGAGTCCCTCTGGCCAGGTGGCCTGCGTTACTCCCAGGGGTCTGCTGGCCCAGCCCCTGGATGGAGAACCCCCTTGGGCACATCCAGGCGTTTGTCCATTTATCTGAGGGGGGTCTCGGGGAGGGAAAAGGCCGCCTCCCCTTCCACGGCGGGCAGCGTGAGCCTGGGCTTCCAAACACGGGGCTCGGGGTGGCACCACACAGGCTGTGGGGGAGGGGCGCGGCGCATTTTAGGGCATGTAACAGCACTCGAGGCTTCCAGGAGGGTCCCTGGGGAAACTGAACGTGCAGTGTGGCCCCTGGGCTGGCACCCCCTCTCCTTCCACCTCGGTCTGCAGGGAGGGCGCGGCAGCGCAGACTCCACGGTGGTGCTGGGCAGGTCATACTACTGGGGGGACTCTCCCAAGAGGTGGATCGAATCTTTAGACACCCCAAATTTGCCTGCCTCGGGCCCTTTACTGAGCATTTACGGAGTTCTGTGAAAACTTAGATTCCAGCAGCTATTTCCTGAGAAGCTGAAAAATGACCGTGGCCAATGTGCCCTCTAACTGGCCAGAGCGCCTGCCCCTTGGAGAAACCAGGGACTCCCCCCTCTGGCCTGGGCAGTTTCCTCTGTGAAGGGCCAGAGCTCAAGCGCCTGCAGGTGTCTGGAAGTGTGGCCGTGAACGTACCTGCAGCTTCAGGGCACAGGACGAAGGCCAGAGGTGGGAGGCCCCATGGGCAGGGCTCAGGACAAGAGTCTGCCCATCCCCCCCCCAGAGGTCCCGGGCATCGCCCCAGCTGCAGCCACAGGCCCGACTTCCCCACCCTCCATGTCCCCAGCCCCCAGTGCCCTCCCCAGTCAGGGGCTGGGTCTGCAGGAAGGAGCTGGCCTCTCTGCCCCTGCACACGGCAGGCCTAGCTGCCACACCCGATGGAGCATCCACCGAGGGTGGGAGGCTCCCGGGACTGCCCTGTGAGCAGAAGGGGCCTCCACGGGCCCCTGGGTCCTGCCTGGGGGGCTCAGCCTGCCAGTCACTGTGGCTGACAAGGCCGGGCTGGCTCAAAATGCCTCCGTGAATCTGGCTTCTTGCAGAAGATATAAATCAAGCAGGGAGCGAGGACACCAGAGTTCTTCCCCGCGGCCGTCAAAGGGCATCTCGCTGTGGAGAGCTCAGCCTGACTGGGGGCAGCCCCCTCCCCAACCCCAGGGTCTGGCTGGTGCCCACAGCCTGCCCGCTGGGTCCATGCCAGAACCTTCCTCCACAAGGCCAGGGGGAGGCTGGCCAGGGGGCATCCGCTCCAGGCTGCTATCTCCAGCTGGCCGAGTCTGAGACCAAGTTCATGGGCAGAGGGAGCTGGGCTTGGCCCCATCAGGAGAGGAGAGGCCGAGGGTGGGGCTCGGATGTGGCCGTGGTTTGTGTCCTCAGTGGGGGCTGCAGTGCTGCTGCTGGGCCCCCTGCCAGCCCTGCCCTGTCCCCAAGGACTCTAAGACTGCCCGACCCCTTCCCAGCCCTGAGACCCCTCCTCGAGGTCCAGAGAGGACCAGGTGGGTGCCCGGGTCACAGCCCAAGGACCTGAGGGTCTCAGAGTCTCCCACCCGCCTGTCCTTCTGGCACGTTCTATGGACTGCCTCCTTGGCTCCCGACAACAGCCTTTCAAGGCAGGTCCTGAACCCTAGCTCGTTACAGCCATCCAGGCAGACCCCGAGGGTCCCGTGGGAGCCACTCCCCGTGCCAACGGGCCGTCTTTGTCTCAGTTTCCATGGTTAGGGAGGCCCTCCCCACAGACCCCCCACTCTTCAGCGCGTGGCTCATGCCACATCCTTAGTTTTGTCTCCCTGGAGTCGAAAGGTGCTTCCAGCCAGGCTGTCTGGGGCCCTGATCAAGCCTGAGGGTGGCAAGGGCTCGGCCAATCCCATCAGGGTCCACCAGCGCCCAGCTGGGAAGCAAAGGGTCAGCATCACTGAAATGGGCTGTCACAGCCTGACCTCCCCTGGGGCGCCCTGGGATGAAGGTCATGCATGGCCCCAGCACGAAGGAGTGTCAGGAGCAGTGGTATGACTTGGGGCTCACTGTCCCCCAGCTCTAAGCCAGCAGGGCAGACCCCTCGGCCGAATGCTGCCCCCCGCTCCCCAGGCACCTGCCGAGACCATTCTCTTCTTGGCAACTCCAGGCCTCCTACTGGTCTCAGCCCCTGGCCCGGCACCCCCTCTGACTCCACCCTGCATGACGGTCCAGGTGCAGCCTTTCTCACCCCTTCCCCAGAGTGGGAGCTGCTGGAGGTGCTTCTGCCATCCCACAGCCAGACCCGGGCTGTGGAGATGAGCAGGCTCAGGAGCCCGTGGCCTGGGGTCCCCTGGCCCCGGGGCTGTTGCTGGGGGGGAATGCGCACTATCTCCTGGGACGTGGTGCTTCTGGGCTCCTCCGTGGCTCACCTTCCCCTGGACGTCGGCACCTGTCCTTGGCCCACCCGCCGTCCAGCCTGTGTGGGGGCTGCAGGTGCAGTCTCTCCCCCCTCCCCAGCCAGGAGCCCTTGAGGAGCACCGCAGCCCCTTTTAGGGAGCACTTTGGCAGGGCCAGGCTGGCGGTGGCCTTCAGGTGCCCAGGAGCCCCCTAGAGCCTCCTAGGCCCTTGCCTGTGGCCGGGGAGGGTGCTAGCGTGCTCCGACCTGACGCCAGGGTGCTCCAGAGGAGGCTGCAGTGGATGTGCCATGCGCCCTCCTCCTTGCCCCGCCAGGCTGGCGGCTTCCCGGGGGCGGGAGCCAGTCTTCCCTGGACACCAGCTCCCGCAGCTGTGCCGGACGAAGTCACGAGCACGTGGCCGTGAAAGGGCAGACGGGGAGAGAGGCCCCCAGGGACGGGCTGAGGGAGGGTTCCCATGGGCCCCATGGGCTGCTGCTGGGAAGACCCTTCTCGCCTGGAGGGAGACAAGGAGGGGTTCAGAGGGGCTAGAAACAAGGGGCCGGGGCCTGGGCTCCCTGCATGAGTTTCAGGGGGTCAGTTTGTGAACCCCTATAACTGCATGCCAGGTGATCTGTGGATCGGCACCCGGAGCTTTGCTGGGGAGAGAGAGAGGGTCTGTGGCCTTGGGGCACTGTCCTCAAAGCCCTGCAGCCCAAGGCAGCAGAGAAACGTGGCTTGAAACACTCACACGCAGAAAGTGGAGAAAAGTGGGCTAGAAAAAAAATCATTTAAAAAATAAAAGCCCCCACTGCAGGCCACGTCTTCCAGAATCTGTCGTAACAGATTCGCCCAAGCTGGTTAACGGTATTTGCGGTTTGCAAGATGCTACACGTCCCGGGAAAATGACAGACAAGTTATTATCACCTCCCTGTGTCCTCCTGCCCAGACCTGCCCGTGCCGGGCACCAGCTGTGGGGGGTGCACAGGGAAACCACCAGCCTCCGCCCACCTTCTCACCTGCGCCCGCCCGGCCAGGCCCGAGGCTCTGGGGCTCCCAGCCCGGCTGGGCCCCTCGTGGACCGCGGTCGGGGGAGGAGAGGGAGGGGCAGGGGTCCGAGGAGTGCACCCCGGGTGGGGAGTGGGAAGGCATGGGCATACATGGGTGTTTGGGCGAATCATTTCCTGTCGGTGCGAAGAAATACACACATCCTGGAGCAGGCAAGTCTAGACGGTTCCGTGTCAACAGCCAAAGATAAATAAGATTTTATCAGCTAGGAATCTGTTGAAACACATCCATCTAGCGGTTCTGGGGAAAGAGAGGAGAGGAGGGAAGGAGGGAGGGAGGGAGGGAGGGAGGCAGGAGTGGGGAGCGTCTCCTTGGGACCTTTCCTGTGGAATGGAGAGTGGACCCTGGGCCCGAGCCCTCGGTGCAGTGGGAAGGTGCTGGGCCCGGGCACACACGCCCTTGTGGGCTGAGGTCCAGTTTCTTGGGACAGACTCGCTATTTCTAGAGCCCCCTCAGATAGGACCCCCATGGGGCCAGCCCAGCCGCCTCCCTCCCAGGCTGCCCCCCTACCCCTAGCCCATGGCCACCAGTGTCACCGCCTGATGCTCCTGGGTCAACCTCTGAGGCTGCCCCATTTGGCCCAAGCTGGGCATCTTTGGGTCAAAACCCTGGCCTGGGTGGGGGCTGCCTTGGGCAGGCATGTGTGCCCCAAGCCCTGGGCTGGGACACTGTGGGGCCTCAGTGGCCCAGCTGCCCAGGACTTGCTGGGGGCTCGTGGAGGCCCAGGGGAGGGGAAGTACCTCCAAGTCCTCGGGGTGTCTTCTGGCCCTCTGCCAACTGCCCCACTTAGGGGCCCCTGCAGCCAGGGAGCTCACCCCTCTCGGCCCGTGCTGCCTCCAGGACCAGGGACAGCTCCTGGCCAGTCTGAGCAGCACCGGCGACCTCAGGCGGCTCCTCCTGGGTGGGGGGTGTCGAATGGCAAGACCCCCACTCCCACCCAGGACCCTGCCAACCCGGGTGGAGCTTCCTGGGTTTGCAGAGCCGTGGGTTGCTCTGGTGAGCTCCTCACTCTGCCAGGTCTATGCAGCCCCAGCCCCTGCCCCTCCAGGGCTGGCTGCACCCCTGGGGGTCACGGGGCCTGTGTCGGCGTCTGGCACCCCGGCCTGGAGACACCCCTCCTCTCGGCTTTGACCCAGACCACCGCGCTCTGCCCATCTGTGAAATGGGTGCCCGGCTGATGCTGCCCCTAGAGGGGCGGAGTGGAGGTGCCTGACCCCTGGTGCGGGGCGGGTGCCCAACCCATGGTGGAGGGTGGAGCAGCTCCGCGGCCCTGGACCCTGCGCCAAGGCTGAGCTGTACAGGACACGAGGTGACCAGGGCGCCGAGGGGGCGGGGCCTCCACCCAAGGGTGCAGCTGCGCCTGGAACTCAGCTCCATCGTGTGGGAAAGCAGCTAAGTGGGCACAGAGCCCCCTCCCCCGATGGACACAGGGCCGCTCCTCCCCGATGGGCATGTGCCCCCCTCCCTAAACGGCATGGGGCCCTCCCCACCCCAATGGGCACAGGGCTCCCTTCCCTCTCTCTCCCTGATGGGAACAGGGCCCTTCACCCCCCCATTGGTGCACTGGCCCCCACTCTCTACCTGTGGGGTGAAGAGGCTGGTCCAGGCATGGCATGGGGTGGGGACAAGAAGGTCCTCAATGTCCTCCGGTCTCAGCACGGCTCGACCCACTGTTCCTGGGAGAAGCGATCCCAGGGGCCAGTCAGGGGCCACAGCCTGGGAATGAGCGGACACCCTGGTGGGGTCTCGGCGGGGTCACTCTCAGCTCGGAAGAGCCAGTCACGGGCCCTGGAGGTGTCTGCGGGGAGCCAGAGGGCAGCGTCTGGGTCCTCCCTAGCGCGGGGTCTTCCTTGCATCCCAGGCTGGGGAGTGGGGGTTTCATGGTCAGACCAAGCCCCCTTGCGATCTCGAGGCACCCACAGGCCGGTCCACAGAGCTCAGCCGCCCACAGGGCGTCCCCGCCTCTGCTCGGAGAGAGGCTGTCTGCTCACCAGGGCCACCGAGGCCCGTGTGCCAGCGTCACCGGGGAGGCGTCCTTCCCTCGCGGCCTCACACTGTCCAGGGCAAAGCTCCAGGCGTGGGGGACACGCCAGCCCACCAGTGCACAAACCAGAAGGCTGTCCCTGCCTCTTAAAAACTGAGGCCTGGCATGGCAAACCCTTCACCCCACCGTCTCGGAGGCGGGGGAGCCGGGCTTGACGCAGATGGGCCTGGGTCCCCATACCCTGCCCCAGCACCCCCCAGAACCCGGCACCCTGCTCTGCAGCACCCCTCCTAGAACCTGGTGCCCTGCGCCCCAGGACGCCATCCTAGAACCCGGTGCCCTGTGCCCCGCTCTCCAGCACCCCCACTTGTCTGCCCTTTAGGCTCCTCATCCATAAAACGGGGCCAGCGGCCCCTCCTCTCCGGTGGGCGACATGCGCACATAACGCGCATGGACGGCGGCTACGGCTGAGCCAGGCCGCTGGGAGAGGAGCCTGTCGAGGTGCCGCGAAGGGCACAAGCTGGAGGGATCCGGGGCGGGGGGAGGCGCGTGGGGCCCATGTCTCAGTGACACCATCTTGAGGAAGGGCCTCCTGCGGCTCCCAGCCGGCCAGGATGACGTGGGGGCAGCAGGGCCGGGAGCGGAGCTGGGCCCGCTGCCTCACCGGCCCCCTCCCGCAGTACTCGCCGCTGCTGAAGAAGCTCTACTGCCAAATCGCCAAGACCTGCCCCATCCAGGTGAAGGTGGCCGCCCCCCCGCCCCCAGGCACGGCCGTGCGGGCCATGCCCGTCTACAAGAAGGCGGAGCACGTGACCGAGGTGGTCAAGCGCTGCCCCAACCACGAGCTGGGCCGGGACTTCAACGAAGGTGAGCCCCTGGCGCCCCGTGGCACCCCTCGGCCTGAGGGCTGGTCTGGGAGGGGTCCAGGGAGCGTGGGCCTGCGGGGACCCTGTGGACCCCTCTCTGCAGGTTGCCTGGCAGGGCCCAGAGGCCATCCGGGGGTGCCAGGGGGTGGGGAGCAGGTGCCTGGCTGGGGGATCGGGCCCTAGACGGCCCGGGACCCCCCCCTGACACGGCACCCCCCGCAGGACAGTCGGCCCCAGCCAGCCACCTCATCCGCGTGGAGGGCAACAACCTCGCCCAGTACGTGGACGACCCCGTCACCGGCAGGCAGAGTGTCATGGTGCCCTACGAGCCCCCCCAGGTAGGTCCCGGGGCCGCAGGGCCTGGAGCGTGTGCGGGGGGCCCGGGCAGAGACCCCAGATGCCCACCTCCAGCCTACCAGAGACCCTGCTCTGCACGTCGTCCTGTGGCCCCTTCCCATGCCTCGGCCACCCTGCGCTCACTTATGAGGCACCCACTGTGTGCACTGCCACTATCCGCTGGGGCCCACCCTACATCTATGGAGCACCTGCTGTGTGCACTGCCACTGTCCATTGGGGTCCAGCCCACATTTACGCAGTGCCTACTGTGTGCACTGCCACTGTCCATTGGGGTCCAGCCCAGATGTGGCCCCTGAGTGTCTGTGGGACCTGGGACACCCTTAGGCCCCTCGGGGCACCCCGTCCCGTCTCTGTGTTGGGGTAGGAGCTGACGACCTTGAAGCCTTTGTCCTGGCCCGTTAGTCCCCCGCCCTTCTCCTCATTCCCCAAACGCTGCCTCCTGGCCTGGGCTTCTGGAAAAAAGGGATGAGCCAGGGAGAGCCTGGCCCTGAGATGGAACGAAACCAGCCACCCCATGTGGAGGGAGGGAGGTTCTGTGGCAGCAGCTGAGGGCTCATAGCCCGGGGGTAAGGGCGGCCTTCCTGGAGGCTCCAGGGAGCTTGAGACCTGGCAGCCTGGAGCAGGCCAGGCCCAGGGGAGAGAGCCCGGAGAAGAGGGGGAGCAGTGGTCTTCTCTGACCAGCTGGTGGAAGAAGGTTCCAGGGGCTGGGGGGCAGGTGGGTGGAACGGCTGGGGGTGGAGAGAAGGGCGTTTGAGACGCAGCAGCATGACGGATGGGATGGGGTGCCAGGGGGGCCAGGCTCCCAGGGAGGAGGAGGGATGGCAAGACCCCCCTTCCCTGGGCCTGGGCCCCTCGTCTCCCCTCAGTGGCTCTGGGGCCACCTGTGCCCCTCCCTCCCCACGGACTCTGCCTTCCCTAGCACCCAGGCCTCACCTGCCCCACCTGCCCGCAGCTGCCTTGGGAAGCAGGCCTCTCTCGCCCCCTACTGGCTGCTGCAGGCGGAGGTTTTTCCAAACCAGTGTCTGGTTTTCATTTCCTGGCCCAAGACCCATTTTGTGGTGGCAGCGTGGCCAGCAGTCAAGAGTCCCCGGTTCATGTCTCAGCTTGGCCCCTCACATCTCTGAGCCCCTCTTCCTCCTTGGAAGTGGGGGTGTGTGCTGGGGGATTGAATGGATGGATGAACAGATGGATGGATAAATGGGTGGGTGGGAGGGTAGATGGATGGATGGATGGATGGACAGGTGGGTGGGTGGATGGGTGGATGGTGGGTGGGGGAGTGGATGTTTGGATGGGTGGGTGGATGGGTGGGGGGTAAATTAGATAGACGGATGGTTGGGTGGATGGACAGGTGGACAATGGGTGGCAGGCAGACAGAGGGCCTCAGAGCAGAGCTTCAGTGCCGCCCTGTCCCCGCTCCCCCAGCCAAAGCAGGACCACATGTGGGTGCTGGGCCCTCGCATTCGGGAGCTCGTGTGGCCGGGGCTGGGCGCTGACCCTCAGCCCTGCGCCACCTCCCGTGTGCAGGTGGGCACGGAGTTCACCACCATCCTCTACAACTTCATGTGCAACAGCAGCTGTGTGGGTGGCATGAACCGTCGGCCCATCCTCATCATCATCACCCTGGAGACCCGAGAGTGAGTGGGTGGGGCCCGGGCTGCTGGGGCTCGGCAGGGAGGTGGGGAAGAGGCCTGGGGGGGGGAGCGGCTTGCCCCCGCCTGCAGGGGCTGCCTGGAGCCCCCCGCTGGTGTCTAAGAGCTGTCTGAGGCCCGGCGTGGGGGCCAGGCAGGGCGGGGCGGAGGGTGGGCCCCAAGGTTCACGGTCCCCACTGCGCCCACCGACAGTGGGCAGGTGCTGGGTCGCCGGTCCTTCGAGGGTCGCATCTGCGCCTGCCCCGGCCGTGACCGCAAGGCCGACGAGGACCACTTCCGCGAGCAGCAGGCCCTCAGCGACAGCGCCGCCAAGAGCGGGGCCGCCAGCAAGCGCGGTGAGCTGGGGCGCGGGCGGGAGCCCCCAAGCTCTGGGCCGCGCTGCTAGCCAGACAAGGTGGCGCCCGCCACGGGGAGGGGGCTGCAGGCGGGCCTGCGTGGGGGCAGCTCCGAGGCCGCCAGCCCCTGTGGCCGTCCCCGGGGGCGGCCGCATCCGGCGCGGGCAGCTGCCCCAGGCCCCTCGCGCGGCTCGCCCGTCGCCGGGGCTGTCCCCACGCCTGCCCGCGAGTGCTGGCTCACAGGCGCACACCCGGCATGCCCTGGCTTCGCCTGCCCAGCGAGCGGGCTGGGCGCCCTCCCCTCCGCCACCCTCTGCGTGTGGCCCTCGCGCTCCTGCCCGCGCTCACCCAGCCCCCCGCCTCCCCCCAGCGTTCAAGCAGAGCCCCCCCGCCATCCCCGCCCTGAGCTCCAACGTGAAGAAGAGGCGGCCTGGGGACGAGGACATGTTCTACATGCCGGTGAGTCCACCGGGCACCGGGGGGTCCAAACCGCGGGGGGAGGGGGTCGCCAGGTCTCGACTGAGTCAGCCAAAGGCCACGGGCGCCGCCAGCGAAGGCTCAGGAGGATGCGACCCCTGGAAAGAGGCTGACTCCCACGGGGTGGGAGGGAGAATTCGCCAGGACTCGCCAGTCCCAACACCTGGCAGCCCGCCTGGGTGTCACCTGCGTTTGTGAGACTGTCGCCTGCTGTGGCCCAGGACCCCCGGGCTTCAACAGGGCCTTCTGCCATGATGGGGGCTTCTGACTTGTTGGGTTCAAGAATGAGTCCTCTCACTTTGAGTCTCCCCCGTACCCCAGCTGTGCTCAGTGCTGTGGGGAGCAAAGGCCCAGGGGCAGGAGCCAACTGGGGGGTGTGCACAGACAGGGGAGACTTGCCCCCAAGATGGGGATCTCTGCTCAGACCTGCTCATGGGGAAGGGGCAGGCAGGGGAGGGGGCTCCCGAGGCTGCAGGGTGTGGGGGGCCCACGAGCTGCAGGTCCAGGTCATCCTGGGCTGGGGCTGCCTGCACCTGCAGGGGGTCTGGGGTACGGCCCCGCGTGCACCTGGCTAAGCCTACCTGTCCGTAGGTGCGGGGCCGGGAGAACTTCGAGGTGCTGATGAAGATCAAGGAGGGCCTGGAGCTGATGGAGCTGGTGCCGCAGCAGCTGGTCGACTCCTACCGGCAGCAGCAGCAGCAGCTCCTGCCGCGGCCGTGAGTGCAGCCCCCAGGACCCCTGCACCCCCATTGCCCTGAACTGCCACCAGGCTGGGAGGTGGTGGCAGGCTTGGCGCAGCGGGGAAAATACTCAGAATCCCTCGCAAGGTCTCAGGCGCCTGGGTCGGGCCGTGAGAGCTGGGGCGCTCGGGGGCTCCGCTTGGTGCCTTCCTCCAGGAAGCCCTCCCTGCTCTGCGTCTGCCTGGCATCCTGTGTGAGCTGCAGACAGCAGGGACAGGTATTGTCCTCTCTTGCCCCTGGGCTGTCACTGAGCAGAGGGAGCAACACTGGCCCACAGACCCGGGTACAGGCCAGGGGGTGGGGCCTGCTGAGAGCAAGGGAGAGGAGGGTTCTGCCAGGCTGGGGCAGGGAGGGGCATCCCCCGGCCTCGGTGTCAGGAGCTCGGCCCACGGCTGCACAGGGGCGTGGTGGGGGTCGGCAGAGGTGAGCTGGGGAACCGGAGCCCGCTGGCTTCTTACCGAGGTGCGGTCGCTTCCCAGCAGGAGCCACCTGCAGCCGCCGACCTACGGGCCTGTCCTCTCACCCATGAACAAGGGCCACAGCGGCGCCAACAAGCTGCCCTCAGTCAACCAGCTGGTGGGGCAGCCCCCCCCCCACGGCCCAGCGGCCGGACCCAACCTGGGGCCCGTGGGTGAGTCCCTGATGGAGGCGGGGCCGGGGTGGGCCATGGGGTGGGCGCGGGGCCTTGTGGGCAGGGGCAGGGAGTGTGGGGTTAGGAGCCTGCACGTCACGCCCAGCCGAGGGCCTCAGTTTCCCCACCAGCTAAATGGTGACCGTTCACCGTGAGGCTGAAATAAGGCGCACAAAGGCCCCAGGCATGCCGCGCTCAGTGCCTGGCGGTGGGTGCGGGTCCCAGGCTGAGTGCCACGAGCAGCCTTTTCCTTGGCACGGCCCGAACCCCCCTGCGGCACCAGAATCACCTGGAAGGCAGTGGACTGTCACAGAGGTCAGCCGTGGTGGAGCCCAGGCCGCAGGCACTGACCTCGAGACCCCTGTGCACACCCGCCTCCCTCCCGGGACCCGCGGCCTGTGCAGCCCAGGCCTTGCTCGAATCTCCGCCGCCAGCCTAGGGCTCCCGGCTGCCACGCTGCGCCGTGACCCCCATGCGTGGACCGGCTCTCACGGTCCACCTGCCCCCTCGCCAGGCCCCGGGATGCTCAACAGCCACAGCCACCCGCTGCCGGCCAACGGCGAGATGAACGGCGCCCACGGCTCTCAAACCCTGGTCTCGGGGTCCCACTGCACCCCTCCACCCCCCTACCACGCAGACCCCAGCCTCGTCAGGTACACCAGTGCACGGGTCCCCGGCCAGCTGTGCTGCCCCGTCCCCTAGACGCGGCGGCTCGGGGCTCCGGGTCAACCAGCCCCCAGCCCGCTGTGTGCATGCCCACCCCGCCCTGGCCCGTGGCCGCCCTGCTACCTCGAGGACGGCAGGCGGGGACGTGGCTCGTCAGCAGAGGTTTTGGGCGAGAACAGGCGGTTCCCTTAGAAAGAAGAGAGACACACAAAAGCCGGGGATGTCCCCAAGAGAGCTGCAGCTCCTCCCGGACGCCTTGGCCAGCGGGTGGGCAGGGGCGACTGGGAGCCCGTATAGGTGGCCGTGCCCTCCCCCAGCCACGCCCACGGCAGCCGGCACGTGCGCCTGGCCGCGAATGCTGCTTTATTTTTCAAGTTCTCTCTGCAGTTTTTTAACAGGATTGGGGTGTCCGAACTGCATCGAGTACTTCACCTCACAAGGGTTACAGAACATCTACCACCTGCAGAACCTAACGATAGAGGTAAGTGCGCGGCTGGTCCCCTCCCTGGCAGGCGTGTCCTGAGCCCCCACCGGCCGAGGCAGCAGCCTGCAGTGGGGCCCTCCCGCGGGCAGAGAGCCAAGCGCCCCGTTCCGTTCCTGTCCTTTCTGGGGCGCGGGAAAGCTGGGGGTTTGGAAACTCCCCCACAGCACTCAGACCCCTTGGCCTTGGCCTGGCTTGCGTTTCGTGCAAGTTTTAGGCAGGTTCTCGTGAGCCGGCAACGGGCCAGGGGACACACCTCCCCGTAGATGAGAGAATTTTGTCGTTCGGGATCTTTGGCCTCCAGCTCCCCAGGCTGCCTTTGGTTTTACATGCTTCAGGGCACAAGAATCATGAAATTTCAGAGCCCCAGGGGGCTTGCTGAGTACCATTTAGCATGGGGGTAAACTGAGGCCCGGAAAAGGCAAGTGGCTGGGCCAAACGCGAGGGGCTTGTCCCCCACTTATGGCCACTGGGGGACGCCAGCCACGGTGACTTGGTCAGGCGAGCCAGGCGCATCTCGGGCTAATGTGAGGCGTGGCCTGTCGGCCGTGGCCTGTGTGTTCCTCAGCCACAGGACCCCAGAAGCACAGCATGAGCCTGGGAGCCCTCTGCAGCCCCCTCCCAGCTCTGCCCGGCCCGGGGCGGCCCCAGAAGAGGTGCAGGTTGTGGGGGGAGCTGGGCCACGTGCTCAGCCTACCCCTCCCTAGGCGTGGCCACCCCCCGGGAGGGCGGCCGCTGTCTGCACGTGCCCATCGGCTCTCCACACGCAGCGGCCAGCGCCCTCGGCCCGTGGCACACGTGTGCTCCTGGGGGCTGCCGTCCTGGGGGGCGGGGAAGGGGTGGCTGGGCAGGTGACCCCGTAACAGGGCCCCACCCTCGCCCTCGCAGGACCTGGGGGCCCTGAAGATCCCGGACCAGTACCGCTCGGCCATCTGGCGGGGCCTGCAGGACCTGCGGCAGGGCGGCGAGTGCGGGCAGCAGCCGGGGCGCGCGGGCGGCGCGGCCCTGGCCCTGGGCTCCGGGGAGCTGCAGCGGCAGCGCGTCATGGAGGCCGTGCACTTCCGCGTGCGCCACACCATCACCATCCCCAACCGCGCCGCGCCGCCCCCCGACGACTGGGCCGACTTCGGTTTCGACCTCCCAGACTGCAAGGCCCGCCGGGCGCCCATCAAGGAGGAGTTCGCCGAGGGCGAGGTCAACTGAGGCTTTGGCGCGGGGGGCCCCCCGACCTCGCCCCCCGCTGTCCTGGGGAGGCTGGACGTCCGTGGCTCTGCCGCCTTCTGGGGGAACGAAAGGGTCGACCCCCGGCGGCCCCTGGTCCTGGGGAGCAGTGAGCAGCCAGTGATTTTGTCTGGGAACCCAGCCCGTGCGCCCAGCGCGGGGGCCCTCGGAAGGCAGAGCCTTTGTGCCAGGGCCGGGCTGCAGCCCGTGTCCCTGTGCTGGACAGCTGACTGCCAGCCCCAGCCCCCTCCGCCCCCCACGGGCCCTGCCTCTGCGCAGAAGGAAAACAGACGCTTCTCTGGGAGAAGACGGGCCGAGAGCCCGCCCGTGCTGGGGTGGCGGGACACTGGGGCCCGTGAGCTCCCGCCGGCGCCCCTAGCAGGAGGCCCCTCTCCGGCACACAGGTGGACTGCGTGTCCTTCCATGCCGGGGAATTGTCCTGTTTGATAAAACGAAGCTCTTTTCTACATGGTGCTTCAGCTTGCTTTTTATTCTTTTTTTAAAAATTATTCTCAGCCTTCCCATAAGCGCACACTCTGGCGGTGTGCCCACAAGTCTGTGTCCACCGGGGGCCAGGGTGCGGGCACGTGTTCCTGGCTGGCCGGAGGGGGAAGACAGACAGAAGGCTTTGCCACGGACGGAGGGGCGCAGCCAGCCTGGCGGGCAGCCTTGCTTGGAGTTGGGGATTTTCTCCGCGGAAACTGGCCTCATCTATTCGTTGTGGTGCCTTTTCCACGGGGCCCAGCACACCTCCAGGGACGGCCTGGGGCAGGCGGAGGTGGGTCTGGCCTGGAGGAAGCGCTGGCAGGGAATGTCCAGCCTTTCCGCCCTCCAGGAGCCTTGCGAACCCTCGGAACCTGAGACCTAGTTGCTCCGTCCCAGCTCCAGGGTGGGAGTGGCAGGTGCACCGGCCTAGTTCTGGACAGATGCGGCAAGGCCTGTGTCCACCTCACGGAAGCGGAGGCCGTGTGTTGGGGCCGGCTGTCTCAGCACCTTTCCGTCCCTTTGCCTGGGCCACGAGAGGCCTTGGTTCCTGGGAGTCTGGCGTCTCTCGCTGATACCATAAGGGCACCCAGGCCGAGGGATGGGTCAGCCGCAGCCCTGGGCAGTCCTGCTCAGGAAGGCAGTCCAGGCTGCCAGAAAGGGCTCCACAGCAGCCCTGTGCCATGCAGCCACCCCGGAGACGCCGCCAGCCTGCTCTTTGGGGGCGCTAAGAAGGGCTCTCTGAGGGCAGCTGAGGGTGGCTGCAAAGCAAACTAGAGCCAGGGGTCAGCTCAGCTCCTCGCCACGTCAGAGCGGTCCTAAGATGCCACGTTCTGTGAGTGCCCAGTGTCTTCAGGAATAAACGCTGGGAGGAGGGAGGGTGGCGTATGTGTAGCCTACAGGGTGCTGCGCATTGTCCCAGTGATGGAGCCACCGAGCCCCTGCCCCCCCAGACCCTCGCGTTCCAGTCTCACATCCAGGCCCCTTCGTCTCAGAAGATTGGACGTGGACGTCGCCGTCTCTGCTTGGCTGGAACAGCCGTTTGCACAGACATCGGCACCATGTCTCGGAAGATCTGTCCACGCCCACCTGATGCTCCCCCGGCAATGCTTGGGTGCATCTCTGGGGTCATCAGGCCCCGGTGGGTCAGAGCGGCCCAGGTGACGGCTCCAGCTGGGCCCCACCCGTGGGACGAGCTTGATAGGCTCAGAGACGCACAGCTTCCCGGGGAGCCAGGTTCCCTGGGCGACCTGCCGCCTCCCCAGAGAGACGCACGGAGAATGTCACGAGAACGGCGGCCACGGGGCTTACACAGGCCTGGCCCAGCTGCCCCTGCACGCGCCTCCCATCGCAACGCGCAGCCTGGGGGTGGGTACTGTGGTTCTTGCCACTTTGCAGATGAGGAAACTGAGGCACAGAAAAGCTATGTCCATTGCCCAGGCTTCACACCCAGCTGCAGGCAGCACTGAACGGAATCTGGGCACTTGCCACACACACGGAAGTCCTGTGGGCACTGCCTCCTCTGCCATTACAGGAGGTGTGGGTGCCCACCCACGAGCCCCCAGGGTCTACGAAGCCCACCCACGGGCCTCCAGGGCCTATGAAGCCCACCTATTAGATCCTAGGGTCCAAAGCCCACCTACGAGCTCCCAGCATCCAGAGCCCACCCACGAGCTCCCAGCATCCAGCACCCACCCAGAGTCCCCCAAGGTCCCCAAAGCCAGGCTGAGACGCCCTTGACGCCAAGGTCCCCCGTGTGTGTCTCTTAGACACGGTCACCTCCACACTGGCTCGAGCCCCCCACAAGGGCCCCTGGAGCCCCTGCCAGGCTCCTGAGCAGGGACATCCAGAGAAGTTCCAGGTCCCCTTCTCCCTTGGGGCCTCCAAGCCGCTCACGCACCCCACACCCCACCAGACCCGCCGGAGGAGCCAGGCCTTGTTCACATCCCCGAGGACGGCAGAGAGAGGTCTAGAAACATTGTCATGGTGGTGAAGAAAATCCGTATTTCCGGGGCAGTTTTCCACATGAGCTGGAGACCCATGTTCCACCAAACTCGAAAATCAAGGAAAATAAACAGACCTCTGAGGCTCAAGGCTTTTCCAGGGGGGCCCAGAGTGAGACCTCGGGGTGGGGCGCTCCACGCCCGCTGTGCTGGCCAAGTGTGGGGAGGAGGAAAGCGCCGAGGAGCCCGGCTGGCACCCCGACTCCAGCACCCCCGACGTGCCAGCCTCTCGCACGTTTCCTAACTGGCTTTGGCTGCGCCCCCAGGCCCCGTGTGCCTGGAAGGGGCCGTTGCACTAGGGCGGTCACCTGCGTGCAGGGATTTGTTGCCCGCCGTGTCCCTCCTCTGGACACGCAAGCACCCGCTTCCCTGTCTTATCCGTTAAAGCCCTTTAACGCTTTACGGTTTTGAAAAAACGCCACCCATGTTTTGAACGTAACTGACCTTCTTCCTGCAGTATTAAAACGGACACAGTCCAACAACCTGAAGTTTTTTGAGTAACGTGATCTATGGAGAATGTGTTATTTTTTTAGCTGTGTTTCAGTGGGAACTTTTGTTCTGTATCATAATAAAACACACCCTCCCATGACTGTCTCTTATGAGTAAAACGTCCCCGCGGGCTCAGAATGAACAAAGCACGTCCAGGGGCTCCGGGCAGGTGTAACCAAAACCTCACAAAAAGGCGGCTCCTTGCAGGCGGGGGCCCCCGGCCGCTCCAGGGCCCTCGGTGTGTCAGCGTGAGCGGGGGGCCGCTCGTCCCCGGCGCCCCGGCAGGTGAGCTCGGCAGCACCCGTGGGCACGCGCTTTCCTCCCTGCAAAGCGGCCTGCGCCACTGGCGCCCAGTCCTGGCCTCGCCAGCCGTGGCCGTCGGAAGTGCAGGCCCGGGCTGTCTGGAGCCTCGGAAAGCTCCTGCAGGGCGTCTGTGGGAGAATCGGGAGCCGAGTGCATTCGCGTCTCAGCCAAACGTAAGAAAATTAGAGACCACAGAGAGCTCGTGTGGGCTCAAGCCAGGCGGGCTTTCAGATCTGAGCATCCTGGATTTCAAAATGGTGAGCGAGGACATGCAAGCCTATCATGGCCAAAACAGGGCTTGAGGAATCGAGCTCTAGCCTGCGCGCTGCCGAAGTTGGGCTGAGGGGGAACAAAAAAGAAACTGGGCTGCGACAAAATCTAACCGGATGAAAAGGACAGCTGGGAAATGGGGCGCTGCCGAAGCCTGGGAAACCTTGCTCAGGCCGTGGTGCTCGTCCCCAACAGGGGGAGGGGGGCACGGGGAAGGCCCCGGGCTCCGGCAGGCCCGGCAACGTCCTTCCGAGAGGCTGCTCAGCCACCGGCACGCAGCCCTTGTGCACTGAACGCCTCCTGCCTCTGTGCCCAGGGCGGCCGCCCAGCCCCAGGGCCGGGTGGAGGGGCGCGGGGACCCTCACTCCCAGCCTGCTGCCCCGGCCCTCGGGGGCATGCCCAGTTATAAAGGACACTGCCACACGGCGTGAGAAACGGGCTGTAAGAGCATCCTTTGGTGCTTTCAACATAAGCGTGATTTTTAGTATCTTTGCTTAAAAAAACAACGTAGTTTTTTTGAAAAAAAAAGCAGAACTACAGATAGCTACTTTCAAATATATAAAACTATCTCCAAAAGATTTTTTAAAAAGATACCTGGATTCAATGCAGATCTGCCAATTTGCAAGGCACTATCCTTCCAGAACATTCCGAGTAACCCCCACCACTTGTCTGCTGAAAACGAAAGGCAAGTCCAGGCGCTGATGACCCCCAGGAGGAAAGTAGTGCAGTTCATCCCCACTGCCATCAGAAGAGAAAGCCCCTATTTGGGCAAGAACAACAAAATCTTTTTGTTTTTTTTAATCTCCTATTTCTTAGGAAGGGTGCTGCCTAATATTTCAGTGCACAGAACCACAGACCTTCAGGAAAATGGTTTGCTCTTTAAGTAATGCTGCAATGCTACAAAGCGCCCCAGGGAAGGCCGCCCCCGTGGCCTCGTACCCACAGGAGCCGTCAGCTCTGCCCGCCGGGCACAGGGCAAACTCCAAGCTGGTGCTGCAGGCTCCCGGGCAGCCCACACGGCCGCGTTCCTGACCTGGATTCTGCCCACGGGGCCCCCTGGCAAGGACAGAGGGCCTCTCCCAAGGGCACCCTCAGCCACCCCGCCTTAGTGCAAAACGCAGCAGAGAGCCAGGCCAGCGCCAGCCTTGCCCCCCGGGTCTTACGAAACACCCCAAAGAGCCTGTGGCACCAGTAACGAACCGCACACCGTGTCAAGCTTCCAATCCTCCGTTTCCAGGAGGAGGTCGTGGCCTCTCTCCGGTAACTGGAAAAGGACAGGTGAAGGCTGCCGTGTCCACGTGGGCTGGTGGGCCACCTGAAGCCCGGCTGCGCGCAGCTCATGGGCTTGCGCCTCGATCCCCGCAGGCCCGTGCCGGCCTGCTCCCAGGACTGCCCCGCGGCGGCGGCCACCTGGGTCCTGCTCCCTGGTGACTGCGGGAGGCTCTTTACCTGTGCAAGGAGTGCGGGCTCTCGCAGGTGGAGAGCAAGGCCCCGGCGCCCGCCTAGCGCCAGGCGCACGAGGCCGCGGGCCCGGTCCCAGGGGGCCGAGTGAGGCTGAGAAGGCAGTCGAGGCATCTCTTCTCCAAGGACAGAGGCCTGTCACGGCGCGCAGCCAGCTGTTTCAGGATACCGCTGAGCTCTGAAAACACTTCCGAGGCTGCTCCAGAGAACACCGTCTACGCATGTCGCCCAAAAGGGGCGTCTAGTTTAACCTGCTTAAAACGTGCAAAATGCAGGCAATGCCTCCGAGCAGTGACAGCCGGCTCCACCACCTCCCAAATAACCGCCTTCCGAGGCCTGCTCTGACGCACGCGGAGGCCCTGGCGTTACCTGGACACAGCTTCAGCTCGACAACGCACCACAGCAAGTGTTTCACTGAAGGTCGGGACACCGGAAGTTCTGGCTGCAAAGAACTCCAGAGAATCTCATTAACCTTCCAGGGTCCTGAGAAAGCGCCTGAAGGGCCACGGCAGGCTTCCGGGAAGCACCTAACCTGGGTCCACCAGCCCAGGAGCCCGGGCAGGCCGGTCAGGGCTCTCCAGTGGGTCCTGGTTATCCAGCTGTCACGTGCCCTGAGATCCAGAGGCCCGGGAGGATAGTTGTAAACCAAGATTAAACGTGCAAATGGTTAGGAACGGGAATGTGGGACAGCTTACCGTGGGTGGTGACAACCTGCAGCAGGCGTGAGGTGGCAGGAGGAGGGCGTGACTCCTGCTTTCCTGGGCTGATTTGATCCTACGACGCAGCACACGGTGACACAGCACAGGCTTTCCATGCAGTGGCCCTGGGGCCACAGAGCTCTTTGCAATAACAATAAACGTGAAGGCAAATCACCTTTGGGAAGACAGCTTAAAGCCGTGAGACCAAAGAATGGATCTTAACCGTCAAACATGGAAAACTTGGCTTTAAAATTTTATTTTTTATTTTACTTTATTTTACTATTTTATTTTACTTTACTATTTTATTTTATTTTTTTATTTTATTTCGGTACCAGGGGCTGGGGAATGAACCCAGGACCTCGTATGTGGAAAGCTGCTGCTCAACCACTGAACCACATCGGCTCCCCTGAGTTGGTTTTTCCGTTTGTTTTTGCTTGTTGTTCGTTTCCATTTTCCTTAGGAAGCACCAGAAATGGAACCTGGGACCTTCCATGTGAGAAGCAGGCGCTCAACCGCTTGAGCCATATCCAGCCCCCCTCTAAAATTTTAAAAATAAGGTTTACAATTATTTGTTTAAAAAGGAGAGACGACTATGTATCGAGGGCCTGCTGTGTACAGGTACAGTTCTCACAAAACTCCTCCTGCAGAGGGACTCGGAGCAGAGTGGCCAGAAAGCGCCGGAACTGCTACCCACCCCCAAAGAGCTCAGCTACGTTTTAGGCCACACTGACGCTGGCTGGGGGCGGGGAAGGTACCTCCGGCCTCTGATCACAGCTTTCCGTGCGGTGCTGGCTGACGTCCAAGCTATCAACTCCCCGCTAGGAAGTTTCCTGTTGATCACGACAGCATCTGCACCTTCAAGGAGGCATATCTAGGCAGGAGGAAATGTCAGATGCTGCATCAGCTAATTTAGACAAATTGTAAAACTACAATGCCCAAAAAAGCCCGGAAATTTCCTTTAAAACCTTGGTATATAACTTAATGGCAAATAGCAAAGCTGAAAGAAAAGGAGGAGCTGTTGGTGAATCAGTCAATCAAGTGTTTCTTTAGCCATGGCCACGCGCTAGGGGACGCACCAGAGCCGAGCCACGTGCCGGCCACGAGGAGGGGCCAGTCCATGAAACCTCACACCACGAGACACGATGCTCAAGTGCTGTGAAGATGTCAACGTTTAAAACTTGCCCGATGACAAACTCGGGCTAATGCCGGAGATGTGGGTTTGCAGAATGGAGGAAGCCGAGGCGGCCAGGGAATCGCAGGCCTTGCAATTCTCCTGCAGGATAAGTGGCTTTCGTGAGAAATGCTCAGTTCTTCCGAGAAGTGGTTTTCTGTTCTTTCGTAAAGCAGAAGGCAGAAGCCCGCTGAGTACAGACAGAAAACTCGGGTGGAACTCCGGGACCGTGC
>JAKSZT010053884.1:793312-804351 GCA_026826555.1 Tolypeutes matacus
CCCTCCCTGACCCCACCCCCAGCACCCTGCTCACCTCTCTGCTTCCCCCCAGTCCCTCCCCCTGATCTCTGCCTCCCGGTGGCTGCTGAAGCGTGGGGAGCTCACCCTGGTGGAAGACACGGGACTTTTTCGGAAGATCGCCGGCCGGCCCACCTGCTACCTGTTCCTGTTCAACGACGTCCTGGTGGTCACCAGGAAGAAGAGGTGGGAGCGGCCCCGTGGGCGGGAGGCGGGAGACCTGCCCTCAGCCCCTCTGGTGTCGGGGGGCTGCGCCGCAGAGCCCCTGTCCCTCTGCCCAGGACCCGCGGCTCTGTCGGGCCACACAGTGGCCGAGGCCCTGGGCGTACGCGGCCCCCGTGGCCACTGAGGGGGACTGGCCTCCCCTGGCACGGCCCCGCCTCCGACCGCCGTGCGTCCCCGCAGTGAGGACAGCTACGTGGTCCAGGACTACGCACAGACAGAGCACGTGCAGGTCAGGAGGGTGGCACCGTCTGAGCTGCCCGCGTCGGGCGGCGGCAACCGCAGCTCGGCTGTGCCGCACCCCTTCCGCGTGACGATGCTGCGCAACAGCGAGGGCCGCCAGGAGCAGCTCCTGCTCGCCTCAGACTCCGCGTGAGTCGGGCCGCGGTCCACGGGGAGGCAGAGGGGTGGAGCGGGTTGGGCCCTGGCCCTGGTGTCGCCCCTGAGGACGGGCCCCTGCCCAGCACCCATTCATCCAGCCAAAGTTTTTAGCACCGTTGCAGGCGCCGGGGACAGAGCCACGCAGAAAACTGAGCGCAGCTTGTCCTCCCAGAGCTCACGCTCCAGGGAAGGGAACCCAAATTGCAAAGAGAGGTGCTGAGCTATCCCGTATGTGGGAAGGAGGATCCAAATCTTGAAGGAGGGATACCTGGAGGGTAGCTCCCAGAGGCCTGGCAAATGCAAAGGTCCTGAGGCAGCGAGCAGGACGGCGGCTGGAGCCCAGGGAAAGGGGGGACAGCAGGGGAGGTCAGAGGGGGACGGGCCCAGTGCAGGGGTCAGGAGTGGACAGAGGGGTCCAGTAAGCTTTGGCAGGAGGAACGGGTGGCTCAGCTTCCCTGTCTTTTCTAAGCTTTGCTGGAACGCTGGCCAGCACAGGAGCACGGGGAGCCTTTCCAGAGCAAGGAACTGAGGCTGAGGGGTCAGCGCAGACTGGAGGAGCAGGGCACATGGGGTCCGGGCCTGGGGTCCGGCGGCCTGGGGCAAGGCCTGCTCACCACTGTGGATCCTTGCCCACCACTTCCTGCACCCCACGTCCTCGGCCGTGCCGTGGGGCCAAGCCCAAGGCCTTGGAGGTCCAGGACACCCAGCTGGCCGTGACCTGGCTCGGGAGGGAGCGCCCACTCAGCACGAGGGGCTGCTTGACCCTCCTCGAGGGCTGAGCGTTTCTCGCCACCCCCAGGCTCTCCCAGGGGGCAGCGTCTAGGATACCACTGTGTTCTGTGGCCAGTGGCTCAGCCGCAGGGTGGCCACTGACCCCCCCAGGGTCACCAGGAGGAGCCCCTGGGGCAGGAGTGGCCTTGGGGCCTCACTTGTTCCCTTTCTGTCCGCAGGAGTGACCGGGCCAGGTGGATTACAGCCCTCGGACAGAGAGAGAGGCAGGACCCAGCCAACAAAGGCGGTGGGTGTGGGGCGCGGGGACGGCCACTGGGGGGTGGGGATGGGGTGGGGATGGGGTGGCCTGGAGAGGAGAGGCCCACCCGCCACTCTGTCCACAGCATGGTCAGGGCTCCAGGCGTCCTGCCCAGGGGAGGGCCACCTGGCGTGCTCGAGCCCAACCCGGGTCCCCGTGCGGCCGTGTGCCTCCGCCTGCACGTGCACACCCAGCCCTATGTCTGCAGTGACCCCCTTCATCCTCCAAGGGGGAGGACACTTGGCCTGGGGGAAGCGAGGCCAAGTCGGGGGCGGGGGCTGGTAACCTCACCTGTCCCCCCAGCTCCAGCCCCACCTGAGGCTGGGAGCTCCCTCTGCCAGGGCCGGGTGCTTGGGCCCCAAAAGCAGGAGCAGCCTCTGGAAGGGACCCCCACTGCAGCCTGGGGGCTACTGAGCTGTCTCTGCCACGTGCTGGGGCTTCCCGGCACCCCTGGGCCATGGGGCTTGTCGGCGGGCGGCCGCTCCTTCCCTCCCCAGCCTCCACCCTGGGGGTGGAGCCCTGCTTGTCATGGGGAGCTGTGAGAGTGCCCTGGACGGCCTGGTGCTGATGCCCACCCCCCACCCCCAGATCTGCTCCAGGTGGCCGTCACCAAGGCGTACTTCCCCAAGCAGGCAGACGAGGTTGCACTGCAGCAGGCAGACGTGGTCCTCGTCCTGGAGCAGGAGGACGGTGAGCCCGGGGGCCGCGGGGAGGGGGTCCCCAGCTGCAGCCCTTCCTCGAGGCTTGGAGGGGGACGTCATACGTCCCCAAGTCACATCCCAAGCAGGGAGGGCGGGGCACGCGTGGTGCTCCCCGGGCGCTGGGAGGCAGCTGGCGAGCACGAGCTCAACCCTAACTCCCGTCTCGGCGACCGAGCTCAGGCACATGCCCTGGGCCCGCGGGACCTTGAAAATCCCACCTGCCGCCTCTACGCCCTTCTCCCCCGTTGCCAAGAGTCGTCTGGGCTCAGAGGGTCTGGGGGCCCCTGTGCACCACCGCTCACCCCGTGCCCCCTGCCCCAGGCTGGCTCTATGGCGAGCGGCTGCGGGACGGGGAGGTGGGCTGGTTCCCCGAGGACTTCGTGTGCCCCATCACCAGCCGAGACGCCGTGGAGGGCAACGTGCGGAGGATGGAGCGGCTGCGCGTGGAGACGGACGTGTAGCCTGCTCGGCCGGGACCCTCGGGGACGCAGGGCAGCCAGCGGGCCATGAGCAGCGCTGCCCCGGGCCGGGAGTGTGGCCGAGGGCCTGGACGGTCCCCGGGGCTTCCCGAGGCCCCGGGCTTGGGCTCTTCACTGTTGGGAGAGGCGTCTCCAGGCAGGCGCACCGCGGCACGGGCGGTTCAGCTGGAGGAGTGCACCCTGGCCCCCCTCGCCGGCCCCGAGGTCCCCGCAGCCCCCGAACTGCCCTGGGAGCTCGCTCTCCGTGACCCCCACGCAGGGCGCCTCCCTGGAGGTGACGGCGACAGGAGAGGACAGCGCTGTGGGCAGCGTGGGGTGCAGCATCTCCCCATTCCCCGGCCCCGGCATCCCGAGCGGGGCCAGGGGCCCCAGAGCGGGCGGCCGAGGGGGCCTGCCCGGGGCCAGCACAGCCTCCTCGGAGCTTTCCAAAACCACGAAAGTGCTTCTTAAACGCAGACTTACGCGGCAAATCCGAACCGCGGCCCGGCTGTCCCAGTGAGACTCGCGAGGTGCTGAGCCAGACAGGCCGCTCTCACCGTGGGCTGGCGCTGGGCCCCGTGTGCGGTGCCTCGCGCTCCCCCGGGCATGGACTTGTCTGTCCACTGCCCACGCTGCTCCCCACGGGTCCCGCACGTGGCCTGACAGCCAGACACGGCCCAGCAGCTGGCCTTGCAAGGCGCGGCCTGACCAGTGGGTCTGGGGTGTCCCCACCAAGGGGGTGCTGGTGCCAAGTACCGGGACCCGTGGGCTTCTAGAGAGGGCGCTTGTCTGGGCGGGAGCGCGCACTTACGTGGCCGAGGAGCCCCCAAGGCTGCTTTCTGACCAGCGTCGGCGGCCACGGGTTGGGGCAGGCGGCGGGTGGCCTCTGCCTGGCTCCCCTCCCTCCTCCCTCTGACCTCAGCTGGGGCCTGGGGCGCGTGTCCTCCTGGGCCTGCACAGCTGCTCTGTTCTCTTCAGCCGCGAGCAGCAGGGGTGGCTCGTCTCTCCCTCGTCTCTCCCTGGACTTAGCTGTTGGAGCTGCCTCCTTTCTGACACGGGGCAGTTCTCTCCTCTGGCATCTGTGGACTCCCTTCCCGTGTTTTCTTCTCTGAGTGTCCCTTTATAGCCCCCCAGGAGGCGGGGACCCCACCTGAGTCTTAGCCTACCCAGGTGGTGGAATCAAAGCCCCAGGCCTAGCACAGTTGAATGAAAATCGTCTCAGCTGAATCGAATACAATCGAAGGGCACCGTGCCCAGAGGAATAGATTACTTTACAAGCTGATCTCTCTCTCTGCGGTTCATAAACAGTGTCAAACTGCCACACCCCCTCACCTGCCCGCACCCCTCTGTGGCCTCCTGGGTCCTGCAGTGGGATATGGGGGGCGGGCGGGAGCTGGTCACCTGACCAGGGCTGGGCAAGCTGTTCTCTGGTTTCCCAGCCACTGCCAGCCCTGGCGGCTCCTGAGGCCTCGACCACGCTGCCACGGGTGGGGGCATCCCGCCTGCTCCCAGAGTCCTCCCCTGGCCTCAGGAGCCCCCCGCTTCTTCTCGGAAAGCCAGGCGGGTCTCCTCCACCTGCCCCCCCGGAGATGAGTGGTATCTTCAGCCCTCGTTGCCTGGGGCATTGCAGGACCCCACAAGTGCAGAAGAGGAGATGGGCCTGGGGCTGGGTGCAGGCTGAGCAAGGTGGGAGTGGGATGGAGTGGGGGGAGCAGCCCCAAGCCTCCCCCCCGGGCCATAGGTGGAGGGGTTCCTGTGCTGGGGGAGGGGCTGGCCCACGGGGCTGTGGTCCAGGGCAGCTTGGCAGGTTGGTGTGGGGCCCTGCAGGGGGGGGGCGGGCCTAAACGCGTCACCTGGGCCCAGCTCCTCCCACGGCCTGGACAGCCAGCCACCTCAGGCCCACGTTTCTCGCTGTGGGCCGGGTCAGCTCCCTGCTCTCCCTGGAGCTGCTGGTGGCCAGGGTGTGTGTGCACACGTGCATGGGTGTGTGCATGGGGGCAGGAAGTGGCAGCCCCAGGTGTGAGCACAGCCGAGGCCCACTTGCCGCCTTCACCTGTGGAGCCCTGGTTCCTGGGCTGGGGGCAGTCTGGACCCACCGCTCTTCCTCTGCCAAGAATGCCTTCAGGGTCACAGCAGAAGCAGTCACTGTGGCCAGAGGCCCGGGGGGAGTCCCGGGGCAGGAGGTGGGCCGTGGGGAGCAAGGAGGAAGGCCAGGGGCCTGCCCTGCCCAGCTCCCACCCCCCAGCACCGTGCCCGCTCACGGCCGGGGCACAGGTGCCTCCGCGGGGCCACCGCTCACCTGGGTCGCCGGTGCTGTGACTCCTCAGGCAGGACAGAGCCGGCCCAGCCCTCCTCCGCCCAAGGCCACGCCGGCAGGAGCACAGCTGCCTTCCCACCCAGCCACTCCTGGCCACAGTGCCACGCGCCCAGATGGCACTTCCGGTGGCCCCCGGCTGGCGGGGTCCTGTGGAGACCCTGCGCCCTGCTCAGCCTCCGAGGCAGCCCCCATGGCCCAGCCCCTCCTCCCAGCCAGCTGCCCGACCCCCCACTGCAGGCGAGGAAACCAAGGCCCAAAGACCCCCACCCTCCTCTGGGGTCAGTGGGCTTGCTGGTGCTAAGAGCGGGGCCCCGGGTGGAACCAGACGGGACCAACACTGCCCGGGACACCCCCGGGCACCGCAGAGGGCTGGACGTGGGGCTGCAGGGCAGGGAGGGCAGCCTGGAGGGAGGCCGGGGTCTCGGTGGGCCCTGGAGAGCGAGAAGGGCTGGGGCCTCCTGGGCACCCCCCACACCACACGCCCTTCCGCCTGGGCAGGAAGGGCGGCTCCTGGCGGAACGGCGAGCGGGACGAGTGCAGTCCACGGAGCACGGGCAGGCAGGAGGGGCCACCGGCCGTCGAGCCGAGCCGCGAAGGCCCCTTCTGGGAGGGGGCGGCCGGGTGCAGATCCGGTGGGGGGCCGCGTCAGGGCAGAGGCTGAGAACATCGCCCGGCCTGGCAGTTTCGGGCCTCCCCGGCATTTCCCACCACCCCCTCGTGTTTATTTGTTCCCAAACGCGTCTGTCCCTGTAAAATAGTGTCCTTTTATGGGGGGCGGGGTCAGGGGTTTATGTGCACGTGTGCTGCCGAGTGCGTTCTCATCGCCGCAGTTTTTAGGATCTACCCGTGCTCCTCTCTGCCCAGTGCGTTTGTTTTCCTGAGCGCTCCGGAACGTTCTGTAGTCTGCGTCCACCTGGCTTGTCCTTGCTGCTGGGTGACCAGCAGGCTCCGTGGGGCTCGGGCTCCTCGTTGCCCCCTGGTGCCCAGTAGTGGTACTGCAGCGTTTTAGTTTGCAAGCTGCCGAAGGCAACGCGCTAGAAATGGGGTGTCTTTTCCCACGGGGATTTAGTAACGTATGAGCCTACAGTTCTGAGGCCATGAAAATGTCCAAACCAGGGCTTCATCAGGCGATGCTTTCCTCCCCGGAGCCCGGCCGCCAGCGATCCTGGTTTCCTCTGTCCCACGGCAAGACACGTGGCGGCACCTGCCCGTCTCTTCCTTCTCCGGCGGTTTCCATTGCCCACATCTTCTGGCTTCGTGACTTTCTCTCAACTTCTGTGGGGTTCTGTCTGCATCTCTCTATTTATCCCATTTATAAAGGACTCCAGTAAGAGGATTAAAACCCACCTGGGTCACCCCTTACTGAAGTGACCTGATCAAAAGGAAGTTCCCATGTGCAACAGGTTCACTCCCACAGGAATGGATCAGCCCCAAGGATGTGACTTTCTGGGGTCTGTAAAAGCCTCAGACTCTCACATGCGGGGTCCTCACAGCAGGGGCATCAAGCTGCCTAGGGCTCCACGGCTCGTCCACTGTGCAATCCCAAAGCCAGGTGGGGCTCCCACTTCCCCCTGCCCCCAGAACCCTCTGACGCCCAGCGTCCGCCCCCATGTCAGGATTTGCGTGGCTCTGTCCTCCAGCTGTGCCCTGCCCTGCACCGGCCACCCAGGTCCCTGAGGTGACTCGTCAGCGTCTCCTCAGCACTGTTGCTGCTTGGCTTGTCCCCAGTCCTCACTCGTCCTCAATATTAGACCGTCGTCCATTTTAGACCTGCAGGCTGCCCCTCCTGGCTATCAGTGCCAACTCTTTTGAGGGGTCTTTGATCAGATTTACATCAGGAATTGCATCGAATTTAAAGATGGACTTGGAGGTGGCGTTTTCGCATGGCCACGCAAATGAATTCTGCAGCGAGGTAAGTGGAGAGAAGATGAATGGGCTGTAAGGTTGCCAGACCCAAAGCCAAAGAATAAAGACCAAGGGGGCCCCCAGCCCCTCCTAACGGGCAGCTCTATCCCTGGTCAAACATTGCAGGGCGAGGAAGGGTTTACATCTCTACTTACTGCCCAAAGGCTCAGATTAAGAATTTTATAAATATTTCGCTTTGTTGAGTGAAAAACAAAAGGCTTCCTCCTGAAATGTAAACTGCATCACTTGCTCGGGCCCTTTTAATTCCATCAGAGGCCCCAGGTGTTCCCTGGCCAGTGACTTCCCAGGTGCTCTGTGGGGCTCATCGCCATGGGGACGGCGTCTTACCTTCTGATTTCTAGTTGGTGACCGCTGGTTTTGAGGAACTGATTTTACAGGTGATCTTGTATCCCTCAGCCTTGCTGAAATCTTATGGGTTGTGAAAAGGAGCCTGTTGGCCCTTTGGGGATTCCTGTCGAGGTCGTCACCTCACCCCCTCTGCCCGTCACCCTCCTTTCTCTTCTCTGCTGACAGCACCTGGAGTTCTAGACGCCCCAGTGGGCGTGGGGTGACGATGCAGACATCTCCCAATTCCTGATCGTTTAGGGAATTCAGTCATTCGTTCAGCAATTTTTTACTGGCCCAACAAAGTCAGCCAAATGCCTGCCTCCCCGGATTTTGCCTTCTAATGGGAAGGGTGACCGACGAGATAAGGGGTGGAGCTATAAGCGCCGTGACGGAAAACAGCCCAGGAGAGGAGCGAGCGCAGGCCAGGCGGTGATCTAGCGGCACCCGGGGACGGAGGCCTGGCAGAGGCCGTGCCTCGTGAACACCCGTCACTCCACTGAACACGCTTCTCAGCCTGTAACCACTGCCAAGCTCTGTGCCTTTTCTCCAAGAATTTATATCCTCAATAGGCATCGAATTCCATCGAAGGCTCTTTCTGCCTCTGTCAAGTCTCACCCAAATATGCTGACACCTTTTCTGGTATTAAACTATCCTTGCATTTGAATCATCCCCCCCTCCATCAAGTCAGTATTTTAAAAATACTTTTATTTGAGTAACTAATATTTACTCAGGATTTTTGCATACATGTAATATAATTTTCGTTTCTGGTACTGTCCTCACCCAGTTTTAAAACCAAGTTTCTGCTGTCCTTGTTAAAGGAATTGAACCGCTTTCCCTGTATTTGAAGTTTCTGGAACAGTCACATCAGGCAGGGTCATGGGTGCCTCAAACACCTGATACAACCAGCCACGTGGACTCTGTCCTGGGGTTACTGGGGAGAGGGGGAGTGTCTTCGATTACTATTTGCACTTTATTTTAGGTATTTTAGTTGTCGGTTTATTACTTACACCAATTTTGATATTTTATATCTTTCCAGAAATCTATCCGATTTTCTAAACTTTCAATTACCAACATAGAGCTGTCCCTAAAACTGTCTTCATCTCTATTGCGTCCACACTGCAGTCTCTCCCCTCCTCCTGTATTTTTCTTGCTTTGTGTCTTTTTCATCATCCGTCTTGCCGGAGTTTTGTCTGAGCCTCCAGAGAGGAAAGCGATGGTTTTAAGTGTTCCAGTCTGCTGGAAAGAACACAGCTTCCCTGTCTGCTCAGTGTAAAGTGTGTGTTCAAGCGTATTCAAACGCTATCGTTATTTAGGTCTTTTTGGTTTGGTTTTTTGCTTTTGTGAGAAATGTCTTAAAATCACCAGCTATAATCATTTACTTCATTTTCTTACCCGTGGCCACTTTACGTGCATATTCGCGTATATATATATTTACGATCGCCTGCCAGGCTTTTCACCTGGAACCCGGTTTCTTTTGGTTTGCTGTGGCAGCTTCTAATGCTCCCTCGAGGACGTTTTCCTGGTTTTAACGCAGCCCAGGGGTCTGATTGCCATTGTGTAGGGCTGGATCTGTAGCCCTGTTGTCTTTGTATCGCGTTTTCCTTTCCTTCTCTCCGGCCTCTGTCGAAGGGTCAGGCTCAGGAGCTCAGTGGCACGGCCACGGTCTTGCTTTGCCCCGTCGCTCTCGTCACTCCCCGTGAGCTGCCCGTCGACGGCGCACGGCCTCACACGCGCCGCCCTCCCCTGCCCACCTTGTCTGGCGTCTCGGCTGCACGTGGGCACGGGTGGGTGTGCGCATGGTCCTAGGACCCAGCCGTGTGGAGGACGCGGTGCAGCAGCGCCTCAGCCGCCGGGTCTCCTTACAAGCATCTCCACAGCCAGCGCGGCCGACGGAGCGCCCGGGGCCCGCCCTACTCTGCCCTGAGTCTGTGCCCTGGGGTATCAGCCACCCTGACAGGCGTGAGGGAGGGGGCTACGCGCAGACCTTAAGTTGGTTTGGCTCAGGCGCGGGAGGGGGGGGCCTCGAGGAAGTCTCCAGAGATACGAGCTGGGTCCAGCCCTCACCACTGGCCACCCTTGGGAACAGTCCCCTGGCTTCTGCCCTGGCACCCCCTTTTCCAGGGGGTCTACCATAGGCGCAGGCCTGCCCCTGCTAGGCCTGTTCCCAGCTCTGGTGGCCCAAGGCTTTGGGAAGCTCCCCCACCACTGATGGCCAGGTGGGTGGCGATGGGGAGGGGGTGGTGATGGGGCGGGGGACGGTGGGGAGGGGGTGGGGAGGGGGCGGGGGACGGTGGGGACGGGGCAGGGGACGGTGGGGAGGGGGTTGGGGAGGGGGCAGGGGCAGCTGCATGAGCTCAATGGGAAGTGGCTTCCCTCCCAGGCTGCCCCCTCCACTGGCCCTGGGGACCCAGCCCTCCCCCCTGAGCCATCCTTTCCCTGCACCCCACCCCCGGGGCTTAGGCGCTTTGTGTCTCGGGATGGGGACCTTGGTTGTGAGTTTTTTGGCAGATTTGCTTGCCTCCACCTGGAGCCACTCCAAAGCTCTTTTCCACAGCACCGAACACTGGGCCAAGTCCTGCTCTGTGTGCCCCCACCCCACCCCACCCCGAGAGAGGCCTGCCCGGGGAGGACGCCACGGCGAGCGGGGCCCGTAAAGCAGCAGACACCCAGGCCAGGAGGAAGCCGCCTGCTCCTTTAACTTCGCGGTTTACACGGCCCCTGCACCCTCCGTCCTGAGCCACAGCTTCCCTGGAGAGTACGGGGCACAGACAGGCTTCCGCCGCCCGGGGCAGGCGGGCACAGGCGGCGGCCACCTCTGCTGTCCATCAGTCCGCGGCTGTGCTGCCGCCGCCCCGGGCCCAGCACCGGAACCTGCTCTGAGCGCAGGGTCCTCACCTGCACCCACACCTGCCTCCGCCCTGACCCAGGTGGGGCGGGCAGGGCTCCCCGAGCACCGGCACGACGCTGCGGCCAGCTCGGCCAAGGCCCCGCGCCCTTCGGCCAGGCGGGGCCTGCCTTCTCGTGCCGAGCCGTGCACGTGTCCACCGCCCTCCCGAGCGAGAGCCCCGGGAGCCCCTCTTCAGCCGTCACCGACGCTGCCGGGTCCCTCGGGCCACAGCGTGGGTGGGGGCCTCGGCCGGCACTGCCTCTGAGCTAGTGCTTCGCTGCCCTGGTGCTGAGCCTGGACGCAGGTCTGTGGGGGGCCGGGTGGGGGGGTGCTGCGGGAACAAGGAGGAAGGAGGGGTGTCAGCCCCAGGGTGTGCGGGGAAGCTCTTGAGACGACTGGGGCTCTGGGTCCACCACCCCCACCCTCCGTGAACGGCCAGTGAGCAGACCCTGCTCCTGAGCCTCGTCTACATGGGGGTTCTCAGGGGCCAGATGCCAGCACGCGTGCCCTGCACCCCTCCCGTGGCCTCAGCTGACAGTCCAGCGATGCTGCCACAGCGATGCTGTCAAGAGCAGCCACACCTGCAGACGTGGGGGCACCGAACCCCCTTACCAGGGTCCGGGCTGGGGCAGGGCTCTCTGGGAGCTAGGGGACCCACCCGGATGGGGACAGGCAGAAGCTGGTGTGGGTACCCCCAGCCCTGGGTGGGCCTTGGAGACCCCCTCCCCAACTCCCACATCTGCTCAGAGGTGGACCGCTCCCCCTCCCCACA
>JAKSZT010053885.1:60078-89013 GCA_026826555.1 Tolypeutes matacus
GTGAGATGAAATTATTCTCTCATTCATTTGGATATGGATATCCACTTATCCAAGCATCAATTGTTAGAGGCCATTCTCTCCCAACTGAGTGGGCTTCGTGGCCTTGTCAAATATCATATGACTGTATATGCAAGGATCTATATCAGAACTCTCAATTTGGTTCCACTGTTCAGTAGGTATAACCGTGTGCCAATACCACGCAATTTTGATCACTGTAGCTTTGTAGTATGTTTTAAAGTCAGGTAGTGTGATACCTCCAACTTCATTTTTCTTTTTCAATATGTCTTTGGCAAATTTGGTGCTTCATGCTCTCCAAATATATTTTTGTGGTTAGTTTTTCCAGTTCCTTAAAATATACAGTGTTGCCTTTTTTTGGGATTGCATTACATCTGTAGATTAGTTTGGGTAGGATAGACATCTTGATGATGTTTAGTCTTCCTATCCATGAACAGGGAATATATTTCCATTTATTTAAGTCTTCTTTGATTTCCTTTAAAAGTGTTGTGTAGTGTTCTGTATATAAGTCCTTTACCTCTTTAGTTAAATTTATTCCTAGGTATTTGATTCTTTTATTTACTATTGTAAATGGTATTTTTTTCCTGATTTCCTCCTCAGTTTACCCATTATTGGTGTACAGGAATGCTACTGATTTTTGAGCATTGATCTTATAGCTTGCAACATTACTGAACTCCTTTATAAGTTCTAGAAGCCTTGTTGTAGATTTCTCAAGGCTTTCTATGTATCGGATCATGACATCTGCAAATAATGGAATTTTTACTTCTTCTTTTCCAATCTGGATGCCTTTTATGTCCTTTTCTTGTCTCAGTGCTTGTGCAAGTACTTCTAAGACAATGTTAAATAGGAGTGTTGATAGTGGGCATCCTTGTCTTGTTCCCGATCTCAGAGTGAAGGCTTTTAAGATTTCACCGTTGAAAATGATGTTAGCTTGGGTTTTTCATATATACCCTTTATCATTTTCAGAAAGTTTCCATCTATTTCTATCTTTTGTAGTGTTTTTATGAGGAAAGAGTGCCGTATTTTGTCGAATGCTTTTTCTGCATCTATAGAGATGATCATGTGATTTTTTTCTTTCAATCTGTTTATGTGGTGTATTACATTGATTGATTTTCTTATATTGAACCATCCTTGCATACCCGGGATGAAACCCACTTGGTCATGGTGTATAATCCTTTTGACATGTTGTTGAATGCGATTAGCAAGTATTTTGTTAAGGATTTTCGCATCTAGGTTCATTAGAGTAATTGGTCTGTAATTTTCCTTTCTTGTGGTATTTTTATTTGGTTTTGGTATTAGGGTTATGTTGGCATCATAGAATGAGTTAGGCAATATTCCTTCTACTTCTATTTTTTGGAAGAGCTTAAGTAGAATTGTTGTTAGCTCTTTCCGGAATGTTTGGTAGAATTCAGGTGTGAAGTCATCTGATCCTGGACTTTTCTTAGTTGAGAGGTTTTTGATGACTGAGTCTATCTCTTTATTTGTAATTGGACAGTTGAGTTCATCTATTTCTTCTTTCATCAATGTCGGCTGCTTGTGGGTTTCTAGAAACTTGTCCATTACCTCTAAATTGTCATTCTTGTTGGCATATAATTTTTCAAAGTATCCTCTTATGATACTCTTTATTTCTGTGGGGTCATTAGTGATATCACCTTGCTCATTCCCTATTTTATGTATTTGCATCTGTTCTCTCTTTTTCCTTGTTAGTTGGGCTAAGGATTTGTCAATTTCATTGATATTATCATAGAACCAACTTTTGGTTTTCTTTATTGTTTCCAGTGCTTTCTTATTCTCTATTTCATTTAGTACTGCACTAATCTTTGTTATTTCCTTCTTTCTACTTCCTTTATGTTTAGTTTGTTGTTGTTTTTCCAATTCCTCCAAGTGTGCAGTTAGGTCTTCAATTTTAGCTCTTTCTTCTTTTTTTATATATGAATTTATTGGTATGAACTTCCCTCTCAGGACTGCTTTCGCTACATCCCATAGGTTTTAATATGTTGTGTTGTCGTTTTCATTAGTTTCAAGGTAGTTACTGATTTCTTTTGAGATTTCCTCTTTGACCCACTGTTTGTCTAAGTGTGTGTTGTTTAACTTCCATATCCTTGTGCCTAACCTGTTTCTCTGGCCCTTAGTGATTTCCAACTTCATTCCGTTGTGGTCAGAGAAATTACTTTGTATAATCTCAATCTATCTGAATTCATTGTGTGTTGTTCTGTGACCTAGCATGTGGTCTATTTTGGAGTATGTCCCATGTGCACTCGAGAAGAATGTAAATCCCGCTGTATTTGGGTGTAGTGTTCTGTATATGGCTATTAAGTCCAGGTCTTCTAATGTGTTCTTGAGTGCCTTAGTTTTTTATTGATTCTCTGTCCAGATGTTCTGTCTAATGATGATAGTGGTGTGTTGAAATCCCCTGCTATAATTGTAGAGGCATTTATTTCTCCTCTTAGTTTTTCCAGAGTTTGCCGCACATATTTTGAGGCACCCCGATTAGGTGCGTAAATGTTGATGATTGTTCTCTCTTCTTGAGAGATTACTCCTTTTACTAATATGTAGTGTCCATCTTTGTCTCTTACAATAATTTTGCATTTAAAGTCTATTTTGTCTGATATGAGAATAGCTACTCCTGCCCTTTTTTGGCTATTGTTAGCTTGTAAAATGGTTTTCCAGCCATTCACTTTCAGCCTCCTTGAATCCCTGAGTCGAAGGTGGTTTTCTTGTAGACAGCATATAGATGGATCATATTTTCTTATCCATTCTGCCAATATGTGTCTTTTGATTGGTGAATATAATCGATTAACATTCATTGTTATTACTCGTAATGAATTTCTTAGTTCAGCCATTTTTTCTTGGGTTAATATATGTCACATGTTTCTTTTGTTTCTATTTTTGTCTTTGCAGTTGTTTTTAAAATCTCCTCCATATCTCTCTCCCTTGTTTTTTCCTTTCAACTTGAAGAATTTCCTTTAGTATTTCTTGAAGTGCTGGTTTCTTCTTGACATACTCCCTTAATTTATGTTTATCTGTGAATATTTTGAACTCTCCATCATTTTTGAATGCCAATTTTGCTTGATAGAGATTTCACGGCTAGAAGTTTTTTTTCTTTTAGTGTATTGACATTGTCATATCACTGTCTTCTTGCCTCCATGGTTTCAGCTGAGAAATCAGCACTTAATCTTATTGTGCTTCCCTTGTATGTGATGGTTCTCTTTTCTCTTGCTGCCTTGACCATTTTCTCTTTGTCTTGAGCATTGGACATTTTGACAAGTATATGTCTTGGAGTTGGCCTGTTGGGATTTATACTATTTGGGGTGCGCTGTGCTTCCTGGATCTGCACATCCATCTCTCTCAGTAGAGTTGGAAATTTTCAGCCATTATTTCCTTCAGCACTCCTGTTCCCTTTCCCTTCTCTTCTCCTTCTGGGATGCCCATAATGCCTATGTTTGTGCGTTTTGTATTATCAGTTAATTCCCTGAGTCCCTGCTGGATTTTTTCTATCTTTTTGTCATTCTGTTCTACCATCTCTTTGATTTCAGCTGTATTGTCTTCCATATCACTAATTCTTTCCTTTGTCTGTTCAAATCTGCTGTTATGTGAGTCCAGCGTCTTTTTCATTTCTTGGCTTGTGCCATTGTTCACCATCATATCCATTACCTTTTTAGGCATGTTTGCTATTTCTTCCATATGTTCTCCCAGTGCCTTCTTTATATCCTTAATCTCTTCCTTCAGTTCTTTAAGTTGGTCCATGATATTTGTTTGGATATCTTTGATTCATTTTTCAATGTTCTGCATTGCTTCCTGGTTTTTATTTTGTGCAGTGGACTGGTCCATGTTTTCCAGTTTCTCAGAGTCATTTGTATTTTTTTGTTGCCCTCTAGTCATCATATTATCTTGATGGGTTTGTTCAGTTGATTAGCTTTTCTCTATGCTCTAGAGTTTTATTTAGCTGGTGGTTCTGCATGTGAGTTAAGTTTTCTCTTTGGCAGTTTTTCCTCTTATTTTATTTCCTTACTTGTTTCTATATTCCCTTGAAGGCAAAAGGTTAGGGACAGAGGAATCAAAAGATGTAAGGAAAGCAGAAGGATAATAGTAACATTGATAAAAGTTAGAAGAGGGGCAAAATGAGACTTAATGAGATGAATATTTAACTTGTGTAGGCAGTGTAGAGTACTAGGGAAAAAATGGAGCTCATACAATGGACTGGGAAAACAAATGGAGGAATATATATATAGTGATTTAGAAGGCTAGAATTGTGAGGAGGGAGAGAAATAGTAAAGAAATGTCTGAAAGGAAAAAGTTAATACTAATTTAAAAAAAGAAGAAAACAAAATAGATGGAATAGAAATTGACACCCTTAATTTGCGGGCCTGTGAAAAAACGTTGTCTCTAAGAGCCAAAACATAAAACAGAAGGCAGAAAGATTCAGGAAGGATAAGCAATAGTTTGTAATACAGAATCAATGTATACAGTGAGTGGGAAATTATTGAAAAAGAAGCCCGGCAAAGAAGCGACAAGCTGGCAGCTCCTAATTAAAAAAAAAAAAATAGAAGAAAAAAGAAAGGGGGTAGTTAAGATGAAAAAAAAAGCAAGAGACCAGAAAGAAAGAGAGATAAACCAAAGATCCACACACAGGCAAGCAGCCAATCAGAGCTAAGGGGGGTCAATTTTTCCCCTAGGATCCATGTGGATCCTTCCTGCCTACTTGTGTTTATCAATCAATTTCCTCCAGGGTTCTATATGCAGATCCTGAAGCAGCTTTTGGCTCTTAAACTAAATGAAAAAGAATTTATTTTTCATTTATTGAAGTGACCTTCACATTTATTTTTATTTTTATTTTTTTAGTGAAATGCAGGACCCAAAATAATTCCTCCTGTAGACCAACCCCCTTACAGAAGGACCCTAGGTGGGCCCATGGAAATTAATCAAGGACGTCCCACTTTCTGGACTCCCCAGGTTAGCTGTACCTCTGATGTTAGTCAGTGCAGAGTGCTAAAGATGGCCAATTCTTCCCCTTCTGGAGACGAGCTCGAGCATCACTGTGTTGCTAAGTAAATCAGTTTGAGTGCAGATTCATGTCTGCTCTCAGCCTGATGCTGCTTCAGGTCAGTTTATCTGCTCCCCAAAGCTATGGGGTGGTGCAGGCAGCCAGATTGATGTCTAAAAATAAAATTACCCTTCCCAGTCCTCCAAAAGAACCCTCCCTCTTTTGGGAAGTGTCCCTTATTCCTGGCTCTGCAGCAGCCCGGGTCTTATCCTTGGGTTGCTAGGGAAATCAGCCTTGTCCCCCACCAGAAACACCCCTCTGATTCACTGGGTGCCAATTAGCCCAGTTGTTCTGTTTACACAATGTCCAAGGGGCTCCAGGCAGCCAGATCCCCAGAAAATAAAACTTTCTCGCCCTGCTCACGGCTCCAAATGGTTGTTTTGTTTTATTTTATTTTTCTCCCTAACCACAGGGCTCAGCTGTCTGTGCCAACCACCACCGGCAGCCTTAAAACTCACGAATCTCTTCCGTTCCATCCACACCGTTGATCCATGCAGATAGTTGTCCCAAGCTTCTCGCTCCACGCGTGCACAGCACAGACCCCCAGGCAGGACACCGTCCACAATCCGCCTTGCTCTTGGAGCTTGCAGTGTGTGCCCTCCTACACTAACGCCATCTTGGCGCCTCGTCTGGATGATATACTTCGAATCTTAAGTATTTTAAGAAGTTAGAATATTTATATTCTTAAGTTGTACTCCAATAATTTTCTCATATGTGATAGGGGGTGGGATGGATGAAACTAGAGAATGCATGTATTTACAAACAGAAATGTGTACCCAAAACAAGGTGCCAATGCAGATAATTCTGAGGAAGGAGGAATGGGGTTTGAGGCTAGAGAAGGAAGTTTGCTGTTTGCCATTACAGACATAAATTATTTTTATACTCTGCACAGATAATTTGGTTATAATTTAAAAGAAATTATGAAAATAGTACACAATGAAATCATACATAGGGTTTCATTTAAAGATATTGATTTGTATCTGCAACATTTCTGGGGGGACACTTCCCCTCACCCTTTGCAAATAGTCATTCATAAAGGAAAAGTGCTCACCCACCTAGGCCCCTTCCCCAGCTGCCTGAATGTGTGGAGGCCTCCCTAGCAAGAGTGGGCATGGACCACGAGAATCATGGATGTAACCATTTGAAGGCAGCACTGCTCTCTTCACATGTCTGTTTAGAGGGCTGTTAGCACCACAGGAGAAGCTGGACTTCCTGTGACTTACTCCACAGTGAATACCTGCTAGAGTGACTCAATCCAGAGAGGGAATGCCCTTTTTTGGAACCAAACTCTCAGAGCCCCAATGAAAACCATCATCATAAGTTCTGGATCTACACAGGAGGAAAGAGAGAAAGCCCTGCTCCGCATTCACAGCCTCAGTTAGATATGTGAGTCACTCTATCCGGTCCTCACTGGGGAGTAAGGAGCAGGAAGTTTGTCTTCTCCTGTGCTGTTAACAGCCCTCTAACCAGACATGTGTAGAGAACAGTGTGGCCTTCACACAGTCACATCCATGCTCCTTGTGCTCTGTACTCACTCTTGCTGAGGGTGGCCTCCACCCATCCAGGCAGACCAGGAGGGTGCCCATGGGAGACAGCAGTTTTCCTTTATGGGTGACTGTATTAGCAAAGGGGAAGGGAAAGTGCTCCCCTCCAGTAATGTTGCAGATACAAATCACTATCATCAAGTCAACCACTTTGTATGAGTTCATTGTGTACTATTTTTATAATTTCTTTTAAATTATAACCAAATTATCTGTGCAAATAGTATAAAAATAATTTATATCTGTTATGGCAAACAGTAAAATTCCTTCTGTAGCCTCAATCCCTATTCCTCCTTCCTCAGAATTATTTGCATTTGCAGATTATTTGGGCACACATTTCTGTTTGTAAATACATGCATTCTCTAGTTTCATTCATCCCATAGCTTATCACATATGAGAAAAATATTGGAGGGCAATGTAAAAATATAAATATATTTTCTAGCTTCTTAAAATACTTGAGATTAGAAGTATATCATCTAATTATTAAAGGATCATTTCTGATTTGAAATAATAAAGAAAATTGGAGTTAAGTAGAATGCATGTGACTGTAGTTCAGTGGTTGTTAAACTTGAATCCTCATCAGAATCAGGTGAAGAGGCTGAAAAAATTAAATGGTTGGGTGCCTTAAAAGAAAATACTACAGGAGAGAGGCAAGAGAGCATAAGTTTAGGAGGATACTCAGTGAAGAGCTCTCTGGGGATGGCCGATTGTGGGTGGAGTCCTGCCCAAGGGTCTGTGCTGTCAGCACACAGAGTGAGAAGGTTGGGTCACCTAGCAGGAGGTAGATCAATGGCGTGGAGTGATCGGTGGAGATTCTTGACTTTTGAGCCTGCTTGTGGTGGTTAACATAGATGGCTGAGCCCCACCCACAGGGACAATGGCTGGTTTCAACCATGAATCCTGCAACTGCAACTCATGCTCCTGGTTTGAGGAAGCATACTCTGAGGGAGGGAGAGCTCTCACATAAGGTGAGTGGTATAACTTCTGTGGATTTGGCTGCCTTGACCCCCTCATAGTTTTGGGGATCAGATAAACTGGCTTGAAACAACGCCAAGCTGAGGGGAGAGATTAATCTGCTGAGGAAACCTGATTTACCCAGCAGCACTTTGACACGGAGGCCTGTTCCCAGAGGATCAGACTCAGCCAATTTTATCACTCTGCACTGACAATCATCAGAGCTTCACTCCCCTGGGGAGGGCAGGAAGTGGGAATGGCTGGGTTATTTTCAATGAATATATTTAGAGTCCCCTTGGTGAAGGGGTTGATCTAGCAGAGAATGACTTTTGGTCCCTTATATCTCCAAAAAAAAAAAAAAAAAAAAAAAAAGGAGACAGTCACTTTAAAAATTGAATTCCTGTTCTTAATTTAGTTTAATACTGAAAATCAGCCTCAAAACCTGCAGATAGAATCTGGAAGGGAAATTGAAAAACACAAGCAGGTTGAGAGGATCTGCAAGGACCCTAGAAGGAACATTTCATCCTTTGTTTGTTTGATGGTGTGGTTATTTGGTTTTTCTCTGTTTATTTGTTGTCTCTGCTTTTCTTTCCTCTTTCCTCCCTCCATTCTGTTTTCCTTCAATTTTTTAAAATTAGGTGCTGTTAGCTTAGCTCGTCTTTGCTGTTCTTCTTCTACAGCGATTTCCCATTCTCTGTCTATATTGATATTGTATACCAAGCTATCTCTTCTCCTTCCTTCATCTCTCTGCCTTCTGCTTTCTGTTGTGGTTCTTAGACACTACACTTTTTCTTTAACCCTCAATGTAGGGTGCAAATTTCTATTCTATCTATTTTGTTTTCTTCTTATTTAATTAATATTACCTTTTTCCTTTTAGCCTTTTCTTTACTCTTTCTCTGCCTCCTCATCATTTTAGCCTTCTAAATCATTATATGTATATTCCACTATTTGGTTCCCCAGCCCATTGTTGTTACCCACTTTTTTTCATGTTACATTACACTGACAACACAAGTTAAATATTCATTTCACTAAGTCCTATTTGGTCCCTTTTCTAACTTTTATCAATATTACTATTATCCTTCTTCCTTTCTCACGTGTTTCAATTCCTCTGGAACTAATATTTTTGCCTTCAAGGTAACATAGAATGAAGCAAGGAAACCAAATAAGAAGAAAAAGTCTCAAAGAGAAAACTTAACACACACACAGAGCCACCAACTAAATAAAACTCGAGAGGAGAGAGAGAAGCTAATCAACTGAATTAACCCATTAATATAAAATGATGACTAGAGGGCAACAAAAATTACAAACCACACTGAGAAACAGGAAGATATGGATCACTTCAATGAAAAAACTAAAAACAAGGAATATATGTAGAACATCGAAAAACTAATCAAAGATTCCCAAGTGAATATCATGAAACAACTGAATGATTTGAAGGAATACATTAAGGATATAAAGAAGACACTGGGAGAACATACTGAAAAAACTGGAAACATAAACAAAAAGATATCAGATATCATGGTGATCAATGGCACAATCCAAGAAATCAAAAGGATGCTGGATTTACATAACAGCAGATTTGAACAGACAGAAGAAAGAATTAGTGATGTGGAAGACAATACAGCTGAAATCAAACAGATAGTAGAACAGACAGACAAAAAAATATAAAAAATCCAACAGGGACACAGGGATTTAACTGATAATACAAAACATACACACCTATGCATAATGGGCATCCCAGAAGGAGAAGAGAAGGGAAAGGGAACAGAAGGAGTGTTGCAAGAAATAATGGCTGAAAACTTCCCAAACCTATTGAGGGAGATGGATCTGCAGATCCAGGAAGCAAAGCGCACCCCAAACAGTATAAACCCCAACATCCCAACTCCAAGACATATACTCATCAAAATGTCCAATGCTCAAGACAAACAGCTAATACTCAAGGCAGGAAGAGAAAAGAGAACAATCACATAGAAGGGGCCACAATAAGATTAAGTGCTAATTTCTCCTCTAAAACCATGGAGGAAAGAAGACAGTGGTATGACATCATCAAAGAACTAAAAGAAAAAAACCCCAGCCACAAATTCTGTATCCAGCAAAACCGACATTCAAAAATAATGGAGAGTTCAATATATTCACAGATAAACAGAAATTAAGAGAGTATGTCCATAAGAAACTGGCAGTTCAAGAAATACTAAAGGAAGTTCTACATGTTGAAAGGAAAAATCAAGAGTTAAGAGAGTTTAAAAACAACTAAAAAGACAAAAAACAGAAACAAAACAACATATGACATACAGTAATCCAAAGAAAATATGGCTGAAGTAAGAAACACATTGTGAGTAATAACACTAAATGTTAATGGATTAAATTCACCACTTAAGAGACACAGATTGGCAGAATGGATAAAGAAATATGATTCATCTATATGTTGTCTACAAGAAACCCACCTTCGACCCAGGGATTCAAGGAGGCTGAAAGTAAATGGCTGGAAAACAATTTCACAAAGTAACAGTAGCCATAAATGGGCAGGATCAGATATTCTAATATCAGACAAAATATACATTAAATGCAAAACTATTGTAAGAGACAAAGATGGACACTATATATTAGTAATTGGGGTAATCTCTCAAAAAGAGAGAACAATCATAAACATTTGCACACCTAATCAGGGTGCCTCATAATTCATGAGGCAAACTCTGGAAAAGCTAAGTGGAGAAATAAATGCCTCTACAATTATAGCAGGGGACTTTATTACACCATTAGACAGAACATCTAGACAGAGAATCAACAAAGAAACAAAGACTCTCAACAATATATTAGAGGACCTGGACTTAATTGATATATACAGAACAATATACCCAAATACATCAGGATTTACATTTTTCTCTAGTTTTCATGGATCATACTCCAAGATAGACCACATGCTAGGCCACAGAAAAACTCTCAAAGAGATTGAGACTATACAAAGTAATTTCTCTGATGACAATTGAATTAAATTGGAAATCACTAAAGGCCAGTGAAACAGGTTAGGCACAATGATATGGAAATTAAACAACACACTCTTAGATAAGCAGTGGGTCAAGAATTGGAAGGAGGAATTGGAAAAACAGCAACACACTAAACCTAAAGGAAGTAGAAAGAAGGAAATAACTAAGATTAGAGCAGAACTAAATGAAATAGAGAATAAGAAAGCACTAGAAAAAAATAAACAAAAACAAAACCTGGTTCTTTGAGAATATCAATAAAATTGACAAACCCTTATGCAGACTAACAAAGAAAAAGAAAGAACAGATGCAAATACACAAAATAAGGAACAAGCAAGTGGATATCACTACTGACCCCACAGAAATAAAGAGCATCAAAAGAGGATTCTTTGAAAAATTATATGCCCACAAGAATGATAATTTAGAGGAAATGGACAATTTTCCAGAAACGCACAAACAGCCTACATTGATGAAAGAAGAAATTGATGAACCCAACAGTGCACTATGTTGAAGGGATAGACTCCATCATGAAAAACCTCCCAACTAAGAAGAACCCAGGACCAGATGGCTTCACAGCTGAATTCTACCAAATATTCCAGAAAGAGCTAACAGCAATTCTACCTAAGCTCTTCCAAAGAATAGAAATAGAAGGAAAAGTGCCTAACTCATTCTAATATGACAACATTACCCTAATACCAAAACCAAACAAAGATACCATTAGAAAGGAAAACTACAGACCAATTTCTCTAATGAATCTTGATGCTAAAATCCTCAACAAAATACATGACAATAGCATTCAACAACACATCAAAAGGATTATACATCATGACAAAGTGGGTTTTATCCCAGGTATGCCAGGATGGTTCTATATGAGAAAATCAATTAATGAAACACCACATAAAGAAACTGAAAGAAAAAAAAAACCACATGATCATTTCATACATGCAGAAAAAGCATTCGACCAAATACAGCACACTTTCCTGATTAAAACAGTGCAACAGATAGGAATAGAAGGAAATTTTATGAATATGATAAAGGGTATATATGAAAAACCCAAAGCTAATTCATCTTCAATGGTGAAATCCTAAAAGCCTTCCCTCTGAGATCGGCAACAGGACAAGAATGCCCACTATCACCACTTTTATTTAAAATGTCTTATAAGTACTTGCACTAGCACTGAGTCAAGAAAAGGATAAAAAAGGCATCCAGATTGGAAAAGAAGAAGTAAAAATTTTATTATTTGCAGACGACATGATCCTATGCATAGAAAGCCCAAAGAAAGGTATAACAAAGTTTCTGGAACTTATAAAGAGTTCAGTAATGTCGCAGGCTATAAGATTAATGTTAAAAAATCAGTAACATTTCTGTGCACCAATAACGAGCAATCGGAGGAGGAAATCAAGAAAAAATGCCATTTACAATTCTAACTAAAAGAATCAAATACCTAGGAATAAATTTAACTAAAGATATTCAGGACTTATATACAGAAAATTACACAACACTGTTAAAGGAAATCAAAGAAGACTTAAATAAATGGAGAAATATTCCCTGTTCATGGATAGGAAATATAAACATCATCAAGATGTCTATCCTATCCAAACTACTCTACAGATTTAATGCAATCCCAATAAAATTCAACACAGTATTTTTTAAGGAACTGGAAAAACTAACCACAAAATAAATTTCGAAAGGTAACAGGCCCCAAATTGCCAAAGATATTTTGAAAAAGAAAAGTGAAATTGGAAGTATCATATTAACAGACTTTAAAATATATTACAAAGCTACAGTGATCAAAACTGCATGGTATTGGCACAAGGATCGACCTACTGAACAATGGAATCGAATTGAGAGTTCTGATATAGATCCTTGCATATAGAGTCATCTGATATTCGACAAGGCTATCAAGCCCACTCAGTTGGGAGAGAATGGCCTCTCTAACAAGTGGTGCTTGGAGAACTGGATATCCACATCCAAAGAATGAGAGAAGAATACCATCTCATACCTTATACAGAAATCAACTCAAGATGCATCAAAGATCTAAATATAAGAGCCTAAACCATAAAGACCTTGGAAGATAATGTAGGAAAGCATCTACAGGACCTTGTAATAGGAAATGGTTTCAGGAACTTCACAGCCAAACCACGAGGAGCAAGACAAAAAATATTTAAATGGGATCTCATCAAAATTAAAGACTTCTGCACCTCAAAGGACATTATTAAGAAAATAAAAAGGCAGCCGACCCAATGGGAGAAAATATTTGACAACCATATAACTGATAGGAGCCTAATATCCTGCATATATAAAGATATCCTATACCTTGAAAATAAAAAGACAAACAACCCATTTAAAAAATAGGCAAGTGACCTGAAAAGACACTTCCTCAAGGAAGGAATACCAAGGGCTAAAAAGCTTGATATCGCTTGCTATCAGAGAAATGCAAATCAAAACTGCAATGAGATACCATTTATTCCCATCAGAATGGCTTCTATTTAAAAAAGAGCAGATTCTAAGTGTTGGAGAGGATGTGGAAGAATAGCAAACCTCATCCACTGCTGGTCGGATTGTAGAATGGTCCAGCCACTGTGGAGAATAGGTTGGTGGTTCCTCAGAAAAATAAAAATAGATCTTCCATATGATCCAGCAATTCCACTGGTGGGTAAATACCCAGAAGAACTGAAAGCAAAGACACGAGCAGATATATTCACACCAATGTTCAGAGCAGCATTGTTTACCATTTCCAAAAATTGGAATCAGCCCCAGTGCCCATCAACAGATGAATGGATAAGCAAAACGTGGTACATACATACAATGGAATATTACTCAGCTGTAAGAAGGAATAAAGTGCTAACACACAGAATGACGTGGATGAATCTTGGAGATCTTATGTTGAGTGAAGAAAGCCAGGCATTGAAGGATGAACAGTATATGACCTCACTGATTTGAACTGAGGAAAGTGAGCAGGGTCTGAGAGCCATTGTCTGAAAGATAGGTTAACAAGTGAGAGAAAGAGAAGAGTAGGCTGTGAGCCATCACCCTATGGACATAAACTATGGTAAAGGGATAGAGTACAGATGCATATTGAAGGATAGGAGAGATGGGTAGTGATATTAATGGTTTGGTGGCACAGGGTTGACAGATGGTTAGATTAGGAAGGGCAGTTTGGAATACCCAGGGCATGTATCTATGAATGGTGTCATTCCATGAGTCAAGACAGGGAAGTGTCATAGACCCCAGGGGGAATGGGAGGATGGAACAGTTAAGATCAAATGGGGTATTTAGTGGTCATGGAAAAGGTTTTTCAATACCTTACAGTAATGGACACAGGACATGGTAGATATCATCAAATATTATTAAACTGTACCGTCTAAATTGTAAACTATACTGTAAACCACTGACAATGTTTAGTTGCTATATTTAACTATCTGTATAACAGTTATAACCATGATCACATTCATTTCTAAAAACGATTTTAATATGGGTTGGGGAAGTGGGAGGGAAGTTGGGTATGTGGGAGTCTCTAGTATTCCATGTGTGACTTTGCTGTGACCTAAAACTTCTTTGAAAATTAAATGACAATTTGGGAGACACTGGAGAATGAGAGGGGGAATGTGTCACAGTACACTAGACATAAAATAATACAGTGATAAAAGGAAAAAAGAATAATTTTTTAAAAGGGAAATTGTTTTTTTTTTCCTATTTTTTTGCATGTCCCAATCCACTAATTATATATTTTTTTGGTTTAGTTTTTTTTCTTCTGAGTTTCCTTGTATTTGGCCCTTGCATTTAAGCTCATCATTATTATTTCTTTATTCTATTAATTGTATTTGGTTGTTATATGGGCTTCATGTTCAAGGAAGGTTTAGATCACAGAAGGGTTACAATGGGTGCTACAGAGGTACATTGGTGGGGGGTGTCTGGGATGGGGGATTCATGAGAGTAAATACATCTGAATATACATGAAATATATATGAAATTGTTCAAATGATCAAGGGATGGAGCAGGTTAACGGTTTGTAGACAATCAGTCAGTAAATGAGAGAATCTGAAATCCCAGCCTGGAGAGCTCAGCCACATTCTCCAAGGGAGCAGCAACAGTCCTGTGCATGCAGGAGAAGTGTCTGGCAAAAGAGGATGGCCCACTGATGGGTGCTGGTTATTGATGACTAGCCTTATGAGTCTTTTCTCTTGTAATTGAAACTTAGCCTACTGTTATGGGGTGCCTAAGTGTTGCCAACTGGGAGCCTACTTGTTGCTCAAATGAGGCCTTTCTTAGCCAAACTCAGGGTATGAATGCATTACCTTCCCCCCAATGTGAGACATGAATCCCAGGGATGAAGCTCCCTGGCAATGAGGGATTAATACCATGTGGCACCTGGCAACATGATTGGAAGATCTAGAATAAATGGGGAAAAGGTAAAGAGAAATGAGTTCATGTGGCTGAGAGACTTCAAAGAGAGTAGGGAGGTCATCCTAGAGTTAACGCTTATGCACACCTGAGTAGGATCCCATAGAACACCAAACTGGATATCACCACACAGAGGGGCTCCTGAGGGCTCCGGAGATACCCAGGTTCTATATAAGTGGGAATAGCCACAGAGATTGTTGCCTTATTAATGGGCTATAATTTTGAATCTGTGCTCCTGAGAATGACAGAGTTGGACTCAAATAAGTCCTCCCTGCATATGGTCCATCAGTCTATTCTATTCAAACCTATATGTGATGTTGGAGTTTTTAGGTGTACTTCCAGAGATTTGAGCCTCTGCTCTACCTATGTGCCAGGTGTGCCTGGAATCATGGTGGAGCTGCAACTCCTACCCTACAGCACAATGGGCTCGTCCAAGTCACCTGGCTTGGAGATGACGATGGGCAACGGCCATCCCAGGGAATGGAAAGAACCTGCAGCTGCAGGCATGATAATCCCATACACTGTATCCATGGGATATAAGCCATCTCCCACTTGGAGATGTAGTGGAATCACCATCCCAGTCCCTCAGGTTTGGTGGAAGAGCTATGGACTAGAGTGGACTTAATGGTATTCTACAACATTGCCTGTAAATCAAGCAATGGAAGAACTTATAACAGTGAGGTGGAGCTGGTGGTCATTGGATGTTTTCAAGGCTGTGAGGGGAAGGGCGGTTAAAATACAGGGGCCTTTTGGGGTCTTGGGGTTTTTTATGACTGGCATTGCGGTGAAGGATTTAAGCCACTTTACATTAGAATATACCATGCAGAACTGTGTGGTAGACAGTGTGGTCTACGATGTGAAATGTGGTCTATGCTTGGGGGCAAGGCCCCAGGATGTGTATATCCATAGTGGGTGATGTGCCACACTGATGAAGGATGTTTGTTTGGGATGTTATGGGAGGTGTGGGAGGTTGGAAGCATGGGAATCCCTGTAATTTCTGTGTAATATTTAGGTAATCTAAGCACCTTTTAAAAATATATATGTATGTAAAGAAATGACATTTATGTAAGCTAATGCACATATATGCATATATATTTATATATAATTTTACAAATAGTATTTATTGTGAAAATTTTGATTTTTACCCACAATAAAAAAAGAAAAAAAAATAAAAGAAGAAAATGCTGCAATAATGGGCAGCATTATTTTTTAAATGGTAATTTTTTAAATGCTTGCCCAGAATGTAATGGATTGAAGAACCAGTGAAAACAAGAAGGATAATTTGAAATAATTGGAAAGCCCATCTTTACATAAACTAAGAGAAATCTCGAGTTCTGATGCATGAATTAGTGGTAACAAATTGAACACACATGAGTGTGGAAGAAGGTGTGGGGGGAGCAGATCTCAGAACAAACTGCAAGTGCACTTTTTCTCAAGGAAAAAGACAACCTGAATTACACAGATATATCTGCTTCCTTAAAACATTGACAACAAGTTGCACAGACTGGAGGTGGACATTCCTTGGAGATTCACATTCCTTCCATTCACAGGGTTTCTCTCCAGTATGAATGTTGTAATGTTTAATGAGATACTGCGTCTGGCTGAAGGCTTTCGTACATTTCTTACATATATAGGGTTTCCCTCCACTATGAAATTTCTCATGGTCAGTGAGATTTGATTAGCTACTGAAGGCATTCCTACATTCCTTACATATATAGGGGATCTCTACAGTTTGTCTTCTCTGGTGTGTAATGAGGCTTGATTTCTGAATGAAAGCTTTCCCACATCCATCACATTCATAGGGATTCTCTCCATTATGTATTCTCAGATGGTGAACAAGGTTTTCCTTCTGGTTAAACTCTTTTCCACGTTCACTGCATACATAGGGTTTTTCTCCAGAATGAATGCTTTGATGTTTAATGAGTGGTTTCTTTCATCTGAAGGCTTTTTTGCATTCTTTACATTCATTTTTTTTCTCTCTAATATGAGTTTTTCATGTTCTGTGAGATATGATTTGTACCTAAAGGCTTTTTCACATGACCTATGTGCATACCATTACTTTGCAGTAGGAAATCCCTTGTATCTGAGATTTGACATTTGAATTAAAGCTTTCCCACAAATATATGATTTCTCTTCAGTAAGAATATTCTGGTGAATAAAGAGGTTTCCTGTCAGGTTGAAAACTTTCCCACATGTATGACATTTCTATCTTTGTTCCCCTGAATGGCTTTTAAAATGAGGCGTAAAAAATGATTGTAAAGAGCAGCCTATATTCAGGACTATCTCTAGTTTGAATTTTCCCATATTCCATGAGGTTTTGTTTCTGATTGAAGCATTCCCATGTTCACTACAATAATAAGTAATATATGAATATTTCATGCTCAATGAGATTTAATGCCTGGCTGAAGGATTTCCAATATTCCTTACATGCACAGGGTTTTACTCCTGCATGTTTCTTTGATATGACTCTAGCTTCCTGAAATTCATGAAATCCCAAATGGTTTCTCTGAAGGATTAATTCTCCGGTATCTCATGAGGTTGAATTTCCAAAAAATCTTCACACTCACTACACTTAAAGGGGAGGACTACAATGTGTGGCAAATTCCTTCCAAGTAAAGTTACATTCATAGAAGTGTTATTTTGAGGAAACAATGTTTGTGGTCAGAGAAAAGATTTTCCCAACTTTATTACATTCTCTGCCTTCATCTTAAGTCTGTACTGCTGTGGAAGTGTATATAGCTTCACTCACAAACTTTTGTTATGTGGTTCTTTCTGCTTCTTAATGTCCTATGCTTCATCATAATTTTTGGGGTGCAGAAAAAGCAGTGCCAAGAGAGAAATTTATAGCATTGAATGCGCTCATTAGAAAAGAGGAAAGATCCAATATCAATCATCTAAGTGTCCAATTTGGGAAGTGCAAAAATGTCTCCTTTTTATTTGTCCTATCATTCCTGGCTCTTCTTACTTCAAATTAGCATCACATCCAGTTTGGTGACTTCATAACTAGGAAATGGGGAAGTGATACAGCACAGGATTAATGATGGTGACAAAACAACACCCCATAAATTAACCCTGGAACATTCAGGCTTCTCAAAGATAAGAAAGGTGCAGCTTCCAAAGATGCACGAATAAGGTGGCCTCAGAACAAAGACTAAAATTGCAACCCAGGAAATCCTGACACTTTGTTTTGGACTGACTATTTTTATTCAATTTTTTCCTTCTATTTATTTGGATGAGATGCACTATTTAATATTCTGTAAAGTTAACCGGGGAAATTATAACACTTTTGCTTGCCTTCCAAACTCCACACTTATTATTTGTAATGGACTTGTGAAATAATGTATTTTAAAACATTTTATATCCTATATTAGTCAGACAAAAGGCTGCTGATGCAAAATACCAGAAATCTCTTGTTCTTTATAAAGGGTATTAATTTGGGGTAGAATCTTCCAGTTACCAGGCGATAAAGTATAAGTTTCTTCCTTAACCAAAGTCTGTTACCCTGTCTTGGAGCAAGAGAGCTGCTGACATTTGCCCGGGTTCAGGTTTATTGTGTTCCTCTATTCCTAGGGCTGTGTTTCTCCCTGGGCTCAGCTCCTCTGTTTCTTCCTCAAGGTCAGTTGTATTCTATGAGGCTCTCTAAGCTTTGCTTCTCTCCACAAGGCCAGCTGTGAACTGTCAGGTGAATGGCTTGTGTTTTTTCCCCAGGGCCTCCTGTCCTTGCTCATCAGACCTCCAACATCAAAAACTACTCCAATTATGTCCATTGCCATGTCTTTTTATGTGTGAGGCCCCACCCACTAAAGGGTGGGGCTCAAGTGCCCTATGGACTGTGAACCAGTCAACACCCTTATCATAACTTAATCATGCCCAGATAAACAGATCAGTTTACAAGCATCATCCCATAAACATTATTGGAATTCATAATGATATCAAACTGCTACATATCCAGTTACTCATCTTATGCTATATATTATTTTATAGTGTATTTGAACACTTTATTGATGTCCTAGGCCACGGATATCATTATTACTTTATCCATTCAATAGTCATTTAGGTATATAAATTTAATTAACAAATATTGTTCTTCAATCCATCCTGAATCCTGAACCTTCTGAGAATATTTTTTCTGCCTGAAGAATATTCTTTTACATTCCTTTAAAGTGAGTTGCTTCTAGCAAACTTTATTTGTTTTTACTCATCTGTAATAGTATTTATTTCATTTCTTCCTGAATCATTGAGATGAATTAAATCTGAGGCCGTCTATGATCTCCAATGTTTTGAGGGCACCCTTAGGGTCAAATCTCTCCATTCTGTTGTAAATGTATTCAGTTCTTTAGAGAAAAAATTAGGGCTTTCAGTTTTACAGCCTGCTCCCTCCCCACCCCAGGCAAAATCTGTGTGCTGTGGCTCTGGGGATGGGAATGATGGCTCAACTCTGAGTTAAACACCTGATCTTGGAGCTAAGATTTGGTGGAGAAAGCAAGTATATTATGTTCTTTTTGGGACCTTTCTAGGGACCAGTGCAATGGTGGTCAGCACCACATTTTATTCAATGATTGTCACACTCAAAGTACAGCCACTGCTCAGGAGTTCCCATTTCTCCCAGACTTAGGAGACCCATCCTGATCCCTGTGCCCTGGGTTAATGTCATCATTTGAGTCTTGTGAAGACCCCAGAGAAGTATGTTCTTATAAACCTATTGTTGTGTGTGTAAGCCTTTTTAAATGTAGGACATTTTGGTTAGATTCAGATAAGGGAACTTTCGATTAGGGCACTTTTTGATAGAATGCTTTAGTTTAGTTAAGGGCCTCTGATTAGATTTCAGGCACCAGAATGGACCCCAGTAATTGTGCTGAAGTCCTACATACATGGAACACACAGAGAAGAGTACTGCCATGTTTACCCTGCCATGTGGGAGAGGGATCAAAGATCTCCTACATCTGTGGAGAGACACAGAAACCCTGAGAGCCTGAGGGAGAGGCCCAAGTCTGTAGTCATGGAGAGGCTTGAAGCTGAAGACATCGAGGCCATAGGAGAAGGGAGAGGTGTGAACAATTGTGTCTCATGGCCCGCTGCTGAGCTCTGGGAGAAAGTGTGTTTGGAGAAGGCAGAGAGAGACAGGCAGGCTCAACATTTTGCCTTGGCAAGATTTCTGCAGCAGCTGACCCTGGCTAAGACAGCATTTTAGATGATGACTTGATGTGGACATTTTCACAGCCTCAGAACTGTAAGCTTTGAACCTAATAAATTCCAATAAAAGCAAACCAACTTCTGTTATTTTGCATTGGCAGCACTGGGAAACTCAAATAGCCGAGGACACAGAGTTGGAGAGCTGCCCTGTTCCCAAACAGCAGTGTGATGCTGATGCTCAGTGACTTCACCTGTAAACTGTGGGTATCTCCAGATTAGGCAGGAATGAGTATGGGTAAGATGGAGGGGGAAGTGCTCTTCGCCAGGAAGGCCTGCAAGACAGGGAGTTAGGCAGGGGTGTCACAGGGTTTGGGGACTAGTATAAAGTCACAGATACCCCAGTATGATGTACCTGCCTCAGGCAGTGGTTGGCCAGATGAGCAGGAGCAGATAAAATCATGGGACCTGTGGTCTGGTGCAGCAAAGAAGTCAGGGCACACAGAGGAGTCTCCCTGCTCCTGCTCCTTTTGCCCTTCCCTCCTTCCCTTGGCATCCAGCCTGGACCCTCTGAGGAGGCTGCTCTTACTGTATCCCTCCTGGGTCTCAGGTACAGACTCAGGTGTCCTGCTTCCAGTTCGACATTCACCGTCTCCAATCTTGGGGCAGCTAAAGAAAGAGCAATGCCAAGATGAAACATGTTGGTGTCAGGAAAGAAATGTCAAAATTCACATTGCAGCATTGACCACAGAAATAACACCACCAGAATGAGAAACATTAGGCCAGTGACCCTAATAAATAGTACCGGAATCCCAGAATTTCCTGGGACCTAGGGCTTACAAGAATAGAAGTGAGGTTGTGAGAGTGTGCAATGTTTTCAGAAAACCTCAGAGGCTGCAGATGCCAGATATTTCTCAGATTAATTAAATATATAATTTTCAACCCTGTTGAAAATGATGCAGACACTTCAATACCAGAAGAGAATGGAGGGGTTGGACGGGAAGAAGCTGATGTACACCTGAAGAAGCTGGAATATAACTTATGTTCACTGCAGTTCCCCCAAACCAGAGAGGAACCCAAACTCTCAGAACCCCATTGAAAACCATCATCATAGGTTCAGGCTCCACAAAGGAGTACAGGGAAAAATCCCTGGTCAGCACTCACAGCCTCATTTAGTGATGTGAGTCATCTAGCAGGTCTAACCTGGGGAGTAAGCAGCACGAGGTCTGTCTTCTGCTGTGGTGCTAACAGCCCTCTAACCGGACACGTGAAGAGAGCAGTGTGGCCTTCACATGGTCGCATCCATGTTCCTCATGCTCTGTGCTCATTTCTGCTGAGGGAGTCCTCCACCTATCCAGACAGATGGGGGTGATGCCGAGGGAAGTGAGCACTATTCTTTAAGAGTGACTATATTTGCAAAGATTCAGGGGAAGTGCCCCCACACCCAGTAATGTTGCAGATAAAAATCACTACCTTCAAATCACCCACTTTGTATGATTTCATTGTGTACTATTTTCATAATTTCTTTTAAATGATAACCAAATTATCCAAGCAAAGATTATAAAAATAATATATGTCTGTTATGGCAAACACTAAAATTCCTTCTCTAGCCTCAACTGCCATTCATCCTTCCTCAAAACTATCTGCATTGGCAGATTCTTTTTGGGTACACATTTCTGTTTGTAAATACATGTATTCTCTAGTTTCATCCATCTGACAGCTTATCACATATGAGAAAAATATTGGAGTACAACTTAAGAATATAAATAACTTTCTTAACTTCTTAAAGTACTTGAGATTAAAAGCATATCTCCAAATTTTGAAAGGATCATCTCTGATTTAAAATAATAAGGAAAATTGGAGTTAAGTAGAAAGCAGGCCACTGTAATTCAGTGGCTCTTAAACTTGAATCCAGATCAGAATTAGGTGAAGAAACTGAAAAAATATAAATGGTTATGGTGCCTTAAAAGAAAATGCTACTATAATGGGCAGCATTATTTTTAAAATGTTAATTTTTAAAATGCTTACCCAGATTGTAATGGATTGAAGAACCAGTGAAAACAACCAGGATAATTTGAAATAAGTGGAAAGCCCATCTTTACATAAACTAACAGAAAGCTTGTGTTCTGATGCATAAATTAATGGTAACAAATTGAACACAGATTTTTGTAATTCACCTTGGAGGTAGACATTGCCAGGAATGATCCAAAGAAAGTTTGGGATGAATGGACCTCACTCCATGTGCAATGCAGGCAAATTTATTTAGGCTGAAGTTGCTTTTTATACTACAAATCTGATAACAAAATTAGGGCATTGGGAAGCGGCTGTGGCTCAATCAGTAGGGCTCCCGTTTACCATATGAGAGGCCCCGGGTTCGATTCCTGGGGTCTCCTGGTGAAGGCAAGCCCGCCCGCATGGCGTGGTTAGCTGACCCAGCGAGCACAAGCAGCAAGGGGGGGATAAATGAATAAATAAATAAAATCTTTAAAAAAAAAAGTCTAAAAAAAAAAATAGGGCATCCTTCACTAGCTCCTCAGCTTGGTATGTGAGAGTACTGCTTGTTTCTGTATTTCCAGACAATCTTTCTTGGGAATTCAGACCATAACATCTTAATGGTGTGTTCATTCCACTCTGGCTCCTCCTACTGATGTTTGCAGTATGCAGTGTCCTTGGAGACATTTACTAATGTTTCTCTGCCAGCAAACATGCTTTTTAAATGCTTAACCCATTATGGTCTGGCTCTCAGCATCGTTTCCAACAACTCCCCCTTTTTTGTTTTTTGTCCAGGGTGACTGTGCCCATCTTAGGTTGCCCTCCTCTGAAGGTCTTACCCATCCCTGGCCACCAGCCAAGCTCAATGGACAGGAGTTTGAGATTCAAGGGTTTTAAGCAGAATCAAGTTATTAGCATGGCTAGCTTTTTCAGCCCTATTAATGTGGGACAGCAGGGCTTTGAGAATACCTCCTAATAAAGTTAAGAGTAGCAGACTACCAATTATCACCACACTGAAGTTAGCAAGTACAGAGGTTGATTTCCACCAATGTAAATGGTTTATTTTATTTAAGTGATCTGTCACTGATTGCCAAAATTTTCTACCTGAAAGCGTAGTAAGTTGATTCTGAGACATGCTCAAAATCCTTTTTTGCAAATCTGTAATTTCTATAGAAAAATTTGCTTGATGACCTATTAAATTATTTTAATTATTTCCCATTCATAATTGGAATCATTGAATGGGAGAGGAGTGATAAAAAAAGCACTTTCATTCCAATCACACTTCAAAACCTCATTTTAAATTTAGATTATATACCTGATCTCCCATTTGTGTAACAGCCATCTCTAAGTCATTAAGCCTATTATTAATTTTCCCATCAATAAATGCCTGACTATTCCATAGCTCACTAGCATTTTTCTGCCAATTTCTAACATATTGTCGTGTTTGGATAGTTTCATGTAGGGCAGTTTCTGCCTCAGCAGCAGCTGTAATAATACTTATAAGCCCTAATACAGCAGATATAATTAATCAAATTAAAGATTTGGTTCTTTTAAAATAATGACTTAGAAAGTGCCAAAGGATTTGGTTCTCAGGGGTAGACTGCCAGCAGCGATTCATGTGAACCCGAAGCCATATTCCACGATGCCATTTTCCTATTAAGACCACAGTAGAACTTTCTTGTAAAATAGACTTTGATTCACAAGTGTAAAGGGAGCAATTGGTGCAGAAAAACCATGTTTGATTTATGCTCACTCTTCCAACTATAAAAACTATGGGATCCCGTACACATATTTTAAGAAATTAAGTGGATTTTCTTGTTAAACTCGTAATATTAGTTTTACTGCCTTGCCATTCAAAAATTGAGCTAGTTCCCAAAAATAACTTCCACAAATACATTTTAGTTTTGTTAAGTTTAGTGTCCCATAGTTGTGGGATAAATCTTCCCTGATGAGTCCAATTTAGTGATGTATTTATACTTATGACGTCCCCAAAATTCCAAAAATAATGATAGCTTTCATTAGTTGTTTTTGTTGAATTATTAATTTTTCAACATATGGTTGTGTTTACATTAGTTTTCGTTATCCCTATAAGGGCCCAACTCATTAAAATTCTATAGGAATTATTAAAGAGCACAACCTCAGATAAAACATGGCATGTATGCCATTTATCACTTTGTACTATGATTTTGGGGCTGTATACATGGATCGATGGATACTAGGCAGATAGGTCATTCAAGAAAATGCAAGGTTAAATTTTCAATAAATTTCTCTTTCTACTCAGGTTTTAGAGGAAGGAGAGAATCAATGGGCCCAAGAAAATGAAAAAAATCTAATTAATATAAACAGGGTAGGATTTGTCCCCGCAAGTCAAAAATTCTAAAAGAGGTGAATTAGTAATATAAGCCAAATATGTTTAATTATGTGAAGGTGCACTACTAACTACTGACGTTGTCAAGGTAAGCATAGCAAAGAATAATTGTTTTAGAGTGACATTCTGACTTTTAGAAGTTATCATCTTTTCTGCTTCTTGTGTCAGCTTCTTTGACTTGTTAATGTCTAGGTTTCAGATGTCTGGACAGGACCCAAAACTGATCTCCTTTATCGGTAATGATAAGCACAAAACCTCGACACTATATCCTAACTTAATTTCTGCCTTTTCCCATTGATTATTACTTTATGCTTTCATTAAACTAGTTGTCCAATATTTGTTTCTGTATTTTTGAATTATTTTTGCAAGAAATGTCCTGCTGCTGATATATATGATTCTGACCTTTGGCTTAAAATTTTTATACTAAAAAATGCTTGATATACTTGTTTTCACACCTCACCATTTTCACCTGTTTTGTTTTTGTACTATTTATAAATAGAGGTTTAACTGTTAATTTTTTATGATAAGTATACATACATCCACAGGTTTACTAAATCAGGGGATACACTGATATACTTGGCTTATTTTTGGCTAGAATCCTGAGTAGATACAAGATAAATGTTAATATATATTTAATTTATTAAACTTATATTGACAATAAGGGTGAGAAACAAATAACATAACTAATTAAAAGATTAAGTCAATATTGAAAAAAGTTACAGAATGACAGATAAATAGTGCAGTCTTACATATATACTTACCAATATTTAGCTTGTGGCTGGGAGGTGTTGAATTGTTTAAGTAGCAACTGATACTAGAGTTTTGGTTGACTGTGTTTAGGATTAATGAATTTGATACTATAGATGCCAACTTGTGAGTATTTTGCTAATTCCTGATGAAGGGGCCAGCCTCCTCAGGAAGGAACACAACACTCTCTGGACAGTACATTTTAAGCTTTATGCATCAATCCCTGGGAGAGTGGCCAGCTCCCCCAGGGAGAAATGTAATGCCTGTTGAGATGCACTTTATCTTTTTTAATTTGTTACAAAACTTCCTTGATGTGCTTACTATTTTATTTTCCAATATTTTTCCTGAAATGTGAAAAGTGTTAATGGACAAGGCATTAGTTTATTGATTAACAAAGTTTTCTGTATGATGCTTTACTTTTAGGCTTGAACAATACTTGCCAGACTTGTTTTTTAATATATTTACTTTCAGGACTGTCAAAATTCAAAACAAGAGATTTGCATATGCATTTAATAAAATGCATTTATGTGTAGTATACAAGTTATTAAATAACTTAAGTATGCAATGTATTGTATTAAAGTTTTGATTAGTATTTAAGTATATTATACAGAATTCATAATTGTAGTAGATTATACAACAGACATCCAATGAATAAACTTTTATTTCTTAAGCATTTAAGATACTTAGTAGCATGAATAGAATGACCTCAATTTCTTTATTTTGTATTGTTTGAGGCATAGGTAAAAACAAATTAGAATTTCCCATTTGGGCTATGGGGTAATACATTAACTTGTAATTTTAATACTTGCATTGGTTTTGTTGTTAACATTATAGTTAGAATTGGGGCTGTTCCTTACAGTGTTGAATATAAACTTAATTTATTGTTGGCTACTTGACAGGAAGGGGTATGTGGGTTAGCTTGACTTGTTTAAAAAAATATTAAAGAAAGCTTTAGGAAGTTTTAAAACAAAGTTAGAGTGTCGTAACTGGGTATTAATTTTTTGCAACAAATAGCAATATTTGGGATCACTACAAGCTGCAGGGGTGTTATTTTATTTTACTATATTTTACTGTTATGCACTACACTGGAAGCCTTTAATGGCTGCTTTCTTCTTGTTGTTATAACTAAAAATTATAATTAATAACATATTTTATTTACTATTATATTGAAACATTATTATATTTTCAGGAATTTTATACACTTTTAAACTATTCATTTGAACTTTTTTTTCATATAACTTTAATTGCTATAAAATTAGAAAAAAAATTTAAATTATACAGCAGTTTTATATATTTCATTCAACTTATATCACATGAACTTAACTATTTTCAGGATTTTACTTTTTTTTTAAGGTTAAAGACCAACTTATATGTGACAGTTTGAAATAAAAGCTATGTTTCAGGATTTGACTTTGAGAAAGCAGGTTTGAACATTGTGTTCTTTTTAAGTGATAAGACCTGTTTCTCCATGGAAATGATAAGTTTAAAGTACAAAAAAGCTATTTTGATAAAACAGACTTTCTTTAATTGCATACTGATTATTTCAGAGAAAAAGTTTGTAAATTTTACCAGAACAGACTAATGACTTCAGAAATTTTAAGAAATAATAAAACTTTAACTTTATATTATTACATTGTTTGACACTAAAGCTTTTAAAATTTTTTAGATAGCCTGTTTAAATCTTACTTAGCTTTGACCACAAACATTTTTTATCCACATGTCTTTCACACTTTTTGCATTTATTCAGGTTTTTCCCACATTTTATGTTATTAAAATAACTAGTCATTTTTATCTTGGGATAAAATAACTTTCTTTCCTTTAATAATAAATGCACATTCTATATACCTTCCATATTTAAGCTACCACAATGATTTTGGCAACTATTTCCAAGCAAACTTCTGACAACACATAATTACCATCAACATTAAATAAACTTGTTAGAATAATACTTTAATGTGACTATAACAATATTTATTATTTTAAACTTATATCCATATTTATTTATTAATATAAGCACATAAAATTTTTGGCCATTTGAATAGAGCTCTTATAATAATTTTCACTTATCAATTTAATATTACCATCTGGAGGTATCAAAATATTCACTGACACTGAACAGACAAATAAAAAAAAGAATTATGATACACTAACAGAAACATAATGCTTACTAATTTGACCCAAAATTTTCACTCCATTGGTATGGCTGTCTTCAAGCCCTCCATCATTTCACATCTTTGATTTTACTGTTTCTAAGATTTTTTATGGAATCTGTGTTACTTGTAATATATAAGCTTGTTCTTTGAAACACTTTTTTTCATAATCAGCAATCAGCCAGGACAACTTAAACAGCATAAATACAGTTAAGCTCTAATTTAGCAGTTTATACAGATATTGAACATGTATATTTTGGATTAGTACTCTTTAGGAGTACACTTAAGCTCAAAGTTCAGATTTCTGGAATAGGCCCTTTAATTCCTGTTCTTAATTTTGGGTATACCCAGTGAAGGAGTAATAAACTAGGTTTCAGCTGAGGATGGGTCGACAGCTCTACTGCTTTTGGTAACTGTCTTAAGTTCTGTTACAGGCTGGAGTGAACTGCTCCGTTGGGTAGATTTGAGCAAGGCTGGGAAATGTGCTCATATTGTTTGTCTGAGGGCCTTGAGCAAGACCCGCTTGGAAGTTTCTCAACTTAATAATGAGACTACCATTTTTTTTATATTTAGAATGGCATTCCTTGGCCCAGTGCAACCCTTTTTGGCATTTTGGACACAGATGAGTTGGTATTGATTAATTATTGCCCCTAAACGGAGCTCTTACACTAGTTTTGACTTGGTAATCTTTTTTCATATGACCTGGTTTCCCACATTTAAAGCAATTTAAATTAGTAATCATAGGACTACGTCCCTTTAGAGCAGTTGCAAGAAGGTTCATGTTATAAGTATTAGGCTAAATGTTTTGGCATATTTTTATATAATCCTGTAAAGTCCTTCCATTTGCCTTTATGGGATATAAAGCCTTTTTACACTCATTGTTAGCATTATCAAAACCAACATTAGAATAAGCATTTCTTTAAGATCAGATTGAGTTACTGTCTTGTTGGCTACATCTGCCAGTCTTGTTACAAATTCAGCATAGGGTTCAGTATTTTATGAAAAATTTTTGAATATGATTGTACAGCTTGTCCAGGGGTGTAGATGCATCACCAGGCAGCTAGGCAGCAATAGCACACTTGTAACAATGGCAATATCATCTTATAGAGCTTGGCTAGGAATCCCAGCCCTTTGATCTGTTCCTAATATTTGTTCAGCAGTAATAGGCACTGGTGGATTTTGCTGTTGGTTTCATCATCTACAATGTTAGCTTTATCAGCTCACCAAGTTTTAAATTGAAAAAAAATCTGCTGAATTAAGAACAGCTTGAGCTAACAACTCCCAATCCCAGGGTATTAATCTGTTTGCTGGTGCCATTTCTTGCACCAATTCTGAGTATAAGGAGATTTTACACCATATTGAATGCATGCTTTTTAAATTTTTTAAAATAGTTTTAAGAGGAATAGGAGCATGCTCATATTGTACACCCCCTTGGGGATTGTTAGCATTTACTGGAATTTGAGTTACTGTTACTGGAAAAGTAAAAAAAAAAAATTGCATTACCTCTGAATTTTCTTTTCTATTAATCTGTGCTATACTTTTCATAATTGAAGAGTATGGTGCTGGCTCAAAAACAAAACTTTTGGAGGGTCATCAAATCATGTAGTAG
>JAKSZT010053885.1:97516-121748 GCA_026826555.1 Tolypeutes matacus
GAATAAACTTTTATTTCTTAAGCATTTAAGATTCTTAGTAGCATGATAAGAATGACTTCAATTTCTTTATTTTGTAAAGTTTGAGGCATAGGTAAAAACAAATTAGTATTTCTTATTTGGACTGTGGCATAATACATTAACTTGTAATTTTCATTTGTTTTGTTGTTAACATTGTAGTTAGAATTGGGGCTGTTCCTACACTGTTGAATATAAACTTGATTTATTGTTGGCTATTTTACAGGAAGGGGAATGTGGGCTGGCTTGACTTGTTTAAGAAAATATTAAAGAAAGCTTAAGTAAGATTTAAAACAAAGTGATAGTGACATAACTGGATATTAATATTTTGCAACAAATAAAAATATTTGGGACCACTGCATGCTGCTGGGGTTTATTTTATTTTACTGTATTTTACTGTTATGCACTACCCCGGCAGCCTTTAATTGCTGCTTTTTTCCTTGTAGTTATAACTATTATGATTAATAATATTATATTATATTTACTATTATAATTAAACATTATTATATTTTCAGGAATTTTATACACTTTTAAAGTACTCATATGAACTTTTTATTCATATAACTTTAATTGTTATAAAATTAGAAAATTTCTTTTAATTATAAAACAATTTTAAATACTTCATTCAACTTATATCACAAGAACTTAACTATTTTTAGTATTTTAACCTTTTTTAAGGTAAAAGACCTAGTTATTTGTGACAGTTTGAAATAAAAGCCATCTTTCAGGATTTGAGTTTGAGAAAGCAGGTTCGGACATTGTGTTCTTTATAAAAGTGATAAGACCTGTTTTTCAATGGAAATGATAAGGTTAAAGTACAAGAAGCTATTTTGATAAAACAGACTTTCTTTAATGCATACTGATTATTTGGAGAAAATCTTTGTAAACTTTTTCTAAAACAGACTAACTGACTTGAGAAACTTTGAGAAAGAATAAATCTTCAACTTTATATTATTACATTGTTTGATATTAAAGCTTTAAAATTTTTTTTAGATAGACTGCTTAAATTTTACTTAGCTTTAGCCAAGATGGCGTTAGTGTAGGAGGGCACACACTGCAAACTCCCAGAACAAGGCGGATTGTGGAAGGGGTCTTGCCCAGGGGTCTGTGCTGTGCACGCATGGAGTGAGAAGCTTGGGACATCTATATGCACGGATCAACAGCGTGGACGGAACGGTAGAGATTCGTGAGTTTTAAGGCTGCCGGTGGTGGTTGTCACAGACAGCTGAGACCCGCGGTTAGGGAGGAAAAATAAAATAAAATAAAATGGCCATTTGGAGCCATGAGCAGGGTGAAAGAGTTTTATTTTCTGGGGATCTGGCTGCCTGGCGCCCCTTGGACCTTGCATGAACAGAACAAATGAGATAATCGGCACTCGGTGAACTGGAGCGGGGATTCTGGTCAGAGAATGGAGCTGATTTCCCTAGTGACCCAGAGATAAGACCTGGGCCACTGCAGAGCCAGGAAGAAGGGACACTTCCCAAAAGAGGGAGGGTTCTGTTGGAGGACAGGGAAGGGTATTTTTTATTTTCAGACATTGATCTGGCTGCCTACACCACCCCATAGCTTTGGGGAGCAGATAAGCTGACCTGAAGCAGCATCAGGCTGAGAGCAGACATGAATCTGCACTCAAACTGATTTACTTAGTAGCCCGGTGATGCTTGAGCTCAGCGCCAGAAGGAGCAGAATTGGCTGTTTTTAGCACTCCTCACTGACTAACATCAGATCTACAGCTAACCTGGGGAGTCCAGAAAGTGGGATGTCCTTGAATAATTTCCACGGGACCCACTAGGGTCCCTTCCATAAGGGGGTTGGTCTAGAGGAGGAATTATTTGGGTCCTGCATTTCGCTAAAAAATTAAAAATTAAAAAAAAAGTGAGAAGTTCACTTCAATAAATGAAAAATAAATTCTTTTTAATTTAGTTTAATGACTAAAAGCTGCTTCAGGACATGAATATAGAACCCTGTGAAGAAATTGATTGATAAACACAAGAAGACAGGAAGAATCCACGTGGACCCTAGGGGAATCATTGATCCCCCTTAGCTCTGTTTGACTGCTTGCCTGTGTGGATCTTTGGTTTCTCTCTGTTTCTTTCTGGTCTCTTGCTATTCTTTCCTCTTTCCTCCCCCCTTTCTTTTTTCTTCCAATTTTTTTTTTTAATTAGGTGCTGCCAGCTTGTCACTTCTTTGCTGGGCTTCTTTTTCAGTAATTTCCCACTTGCTGTATATATTGATTGTGTATTACAAACTATCGCTTATCCTTCCTGCATCTTTCTGCCTTCTGTTTTCTGTTGTGGCTCTGAGAGACAACATTTTTTCATAGGCCCACAACTTAAGGGTGTCAATTTCTATTCCATCTATTGTGCTTTATTCTTCTTTTTTTTAATTAGTATTAACTTTTTCCTTTCAGACCTTTCTTTACAATTTCTCTCCCTCCTAATAATTCTAGCCTTCTAAATCACTATATATATATATTCCTACATTTGTTTTCCCAGTGCATTGTAGGGACTCCATATTTTTTCCTAGTATTCTACACTGCCTACACAAGTTAAATATTCATTTAATTAAGTCTCATTTTGCCCCTCTTCTAACTTTTATCAATATTACTATTATCCTAATGCCTTCCTTACATCTTTTGATTCCTCTGGACCTAACATTTTGCCTTCAAGGGAACACAGAAAGAAGCAAGGAAATAAAATAAGAAGAAAAACTGTCAAAGAGAAAAATTAACTCACACGCAGAACCAACAGCTAAATAAAATTCTAGAGCATAGAGAAAAGCTAATCAACTGAACAAACCCATCAAGATAATATGATAACCAGAGGACAACAAAAAATACAAATGACTCTGTGAAACTGGAAAACATGGACCAGTCCAATGCACAAAATAAAAACCAGGAAGCAATGCAGTACATCAAACAACTAATCAAAGCTATCCAAACAAATATCATGGACCAACTTAAAGAACTGAAGGAAGAGATTAAGTATATAAAGAAGACACTGGGAGAACATACTGAAGAAATAGCACACATGCATAAAAAGGTAATGGATATGATGGTGAACAATGGTACAAGCCAAGATATGGAAAAGACGCTGGACTCACATAACAGCAGATTTGAACAGGCAGAGGAAAGAATTAGTGATATGGAAGACAATACAGCTGAAATCAAAGAGATTGTAGAATAGACAGAAAAAAAGATAGAAAAAATCCAGCATGGATTCAGGGAATTAACAGATAATACAAAAGGCACAGGGAAGCGGCTGTGGCTCAATCAGTAGGGCTCCCGTTTACCATATGGGAGGCCCTGGGTTCGGTTCCCGGAGCCTCCTGGTGAAGGCAAGCCTGCCTGTGTGGCGTGGTTAGCTGACCCAGCGAGCACAAGCAGCAAGGGGGGGATAAATGAATAAATAAATAAAATCTTTAAAAAAAAAAAAAAAAAAAAAGGCACAAAAATATATATTATGGGCATCCCAGAAGGAGAAGAGAAGGGAAAGGGAACAGAAGGAGTGTTGAAGGAAATAATGGATGAAAACTTCCCAAACTATTGAGAGAGATGGATGTGCAGATCCAGGAAGCACAGCGCACCCCAAATAGTATAAATCCCAAAAGGCCAACTCCAAGACATATACTTGTCAAAATGTCCAATGCTCAAGACAAAGAGAAAATATGCAAGGCAGCAAGAGAAAAGAGAACCATCACATACAAGGGAAGGACAATAAAATTAAGTGCTGATTTCTCAGCTAAAATCATGGAGGCAAGAAGACAGTGGTATGACATAGTGAAAACACTAAAAGAAAAAACTTCCAGCCATGAATTCTCTATCAAGCAAAATTGGCATTCAAAAATGATGGAGAGTTCAAAATATTCACAGATAAACAGAAATTAAGAGAGTATGTCAAGAAGAAATCAGCACTTCAAGAAATACTAAAGGAATCTCTACAAGTTGAAAGGAAAAAACAAGGGACAGACAGTTGGAGGAGAGTTTAAAAACAACTGAAAAGACAAAAAGAGAAACAAAACAATATATGACATATATTAACCCAAAGAAAAAATGGCTGAACTAAGAAATTCGTTACGAGGAATAACACTGAATGTTAATGGATTAAATTCACCAACCAAAAGAAACAGATTGGCAGAATGGATAAGAAAATACGATCCATCTATATGCTGTCTACATTAAACCCACCTTCGACCCAGGGATTCAATGAGGCTGAAAGTGAATGTCTGGAAAACCATTTTACAAGCTAACAATAGCCAAGAAATGGCAGGAGTAGCTATACTAATATCAGAAAAAATAGACTTTAAATGCAAAACGATTGTAACAGACAAAGACGGACACTACATATTAGTAAAAGGAGTAATCTCTCAAGAAGAGAGAACAATCATCAACATTTACGGACCTAATCGAGGTGCCTCAAAATACGTGCGGCAAACTCTGGAAAAACTAAGAGGAGAAATAAATGCCTCTACAATTATAGCAGGGGATTTCAACACACCACTATCATCATTAGATAGAACATCTGGACAGAGAATCAATAAAGAAACTAAGGCACTCAACAATACATTAGAAGACCTGGACTTAATAGACATATACAGAACACTACACCCATATACAGCGGGATTTACATTCTTCCCTAGTGCACATGGAACATAGTCCAAAATTGACCACATGCTAGGCCACAGAACAACACTCAATAAATTCAGAAAGATTGAGATTATACAAAGTAATTTCTCTGACCACAATGGAAAGAAGTTGGAAATCACTAAGGGCCAGAGAACAAGTTAGGCACAAAGATATGGAACTTAAACAACACAGTCTTAGACAAATAGTGGGTCAAAGAGGAAATTTCAAAAGAAATCAGTAACTACCTTGAAACTAATGAAAACGAAAACACAACATCAAAACCTATGGGATGCAGTGAAAGCAGTCCTGAGAGGGAAGTTCATACCCATAAATTTATATATAAAAAAAGAAGAAAGAGCTAAAATTGAAGACCTAACTGCACACTTGGAGGAATTGGGAAAAACAACAACAAACTAAACCTAAAGGAAGTAGAAAGAAGGAAATAACAAAGATTAGAGCAAAACTAAATGAAATAGAGAATAAGAAAGCACTGGAAACAATAAAGAAAACCAAAAGCTGGTTCTTCGAGAATATCAACAAAATTGACAAACACTTACCCAGAATAACAAAGAAAAAGAGAGAACATGCAAATACATAAAATAAGGAATGAGCGAGGTGATATCACTACTGACCACATAGAAATAAAGATTATCATAAGAGGATACTTTGAAAAATTATATGCCAACAAGAATGACAATTTAGAGAAAATGGACAAGTTTCTAGAAACCCACAAACAGCCGAAATTGATAAAAGAAGAAATAGATGAACTCAACAGCCCAAATACAAGTAAATAGACTCAGTCATTAGAAACCTCCCAACTAAGAAGAGTCCAGGACCAGATGGCTTCACAGCTGAATTCTACCAAACATTCCAGAAAGAGCTAACACCAATTCTACTTAAGCTCTTCCAAAAAATAGAAGTGGAAGGAATATTACCTAACTCATTCTATGATGCCAACATTACCCTAATACCAAAACCAAATAAAGATACCACAAGAAAGGAAAATTACAGACCAATTTCTCTTATGAACCTAGAGGCTAATATCCTTAAAAAAGACTTGCTAATCACATTCAACAACATATCAAAAGGATTATACACCATGACCAAGTGGGTTTCATCCAGGGTATGCAAGGATGGTTCAATGTAAGAAAATCAATCAATATAATACACCACATAAACAGATTGAAAGAAAAAAATCACATGATCATCTCTATAGATGCACAAAAAGCATTCGACAAAATAAAGCACATATTCCTCTTAAAAAAAACTACAAAAGATAGGAATAGATGGAAACTTTCTGAAAATGATAAAGGGTATTTATGAAAAACCCAAAGCTAACATCATTTTCAATGGTGAAATCCTAAAAGCCTTCCCTCTGAGATCGGGAACAAGATAAGGATGCCCACTATCACAACTCCAATTTAACATTGTCTTAGAAGTACTTGTATGAGCACTGAGACAAAAAAGGACATAAAAGTCATCCAGATCGGAAAAGAAGAAGTTAAAATTTCATTATTTGCAAATGACATGATCCTAAACATAGAAAGCCCTGACAAATCTACAACAAGGCTTCTGGAATATATAAAGCAGTTCAGTAATGTTGCAGGCTATAAGATCAATGCTCAAAAATCAGTAGCATTTCTGTACACCAATAACGAGCAAACTGAGGAAGAAATCAGGAAAAAATACCATTTACAATAGTAAACAAAAGAATCAAATACCTAGGAATAAATTTAACTAAAGATGTAAAGGACTTATATGCAGAAATCTACACAACACTGTTAAAGGAAATCAAAGAAGACTAAATAAATGGAAAAATATTCCCTGTTCATGGATAGGAAAACTAAACATCAAGATGTCTATCCTACCCAAACTAATCTACAGATTTAATGCAATCCCAATAAAAGTCAACACTATATTTTTTAAGGAACTGGAAACACTAACCACAAATTATATTTGGAGAGGCAAGAGGCCCCGGATTGCCAAAGATATATTGAAACAGAAAAATGAAGTTGGAGTTATCACACTACCTCACTTTAAAACATACTACAAAGCTACAGTTATCAAAACTGCGTGGTATTGGCACAAGGTTAGACCTAGTGACCAATGGTAACGAATTGAGAGTTCTGATATAGATCCTCGCATGTACAGTCACCTGATGTTTGACAAGGCCACGAAGCCCACTCAGTTGGGAGAGAATGGCCTCTTTAACAAGTTGTGCTTGGAGAACTGGATATCCATATCCAAAAGCATGAGAGAAGAATACCATCTCACACCTTATACAAAAATCAACTCAAGATGGATCAAAGATATGAATATAAGAGCCAAAACCATAAAGACCTTGGAAGATAATGTAGGGAAGCATCCACAGGACCATGTAATAGGAAATGGTTTCATGAACTTTACAGCCAAAGCACTAGCAGCAAGAGAAAAAATAGATAAACGGGATCTCATAAAAAATAAAAACTTCTGCACCTCAAAGGATGTTATTAAGAAAATAAAAAGGCAGCCTACCCAATGGGAAAAAATATTCGGCCACCATATATCTGATAGCAGCCTAATATCCTGCATATATAAAGAAATCCTACACCTTTAAATTAAAAGGACAAACAACCAATTTAAAAAATGGGCAAGTGACCTGAAAAGACACTTCTCTAAGGAAGAAATACAAATGGCTAAAAAGCACATGAAAAAAATTCTCAACATCGCTTGCTATCAGGGAAATGCAAATCAAATCTACAATGAGATACCATCTTACACCCATCAGAATGGCAGCTATTAAAAAAACAGGAGACACTAAATCTTGGAGAGGATGTGGAGGAATAGGAACCCTCATACACTGCTGGTGGGACTGTGGTATGGTCCAGCCACTGTGGAGGACAATTTCGCAGTTCCTCAGAAATGTAACAATAGATCTTCCGTATGATCCAGCAATTCCACTGCTGTGTATATACCCAGAAGCACTGAAAGCAAAGACACAAACAGATATATGCACACCAATGTTCATAGCGTCATTGTTCACCATTGCCAAAAGTTGGGTCAGCCCCGGTGCCCATCAACAGTCGAATGGATAAGCAAAATGTGGTACATACATACAATGGAATATTACTCAGCTGTAAGAATGAACAAAGTGCTAACACATGGAATAACGTGGATGAATCATGAAGCCATTATGGTGAGTGATGCAAGCCAGGCACTGAAGGATGAACAGTATATGACTTCACTGATCTGAACTGAGAAAAGTGAGCAGCCTCTGAGAACCATTGTCTGAAAAATAGGTTAACAAAGGAGAGTAAGAGAAGAGCAGGCTTTGAGCCATCACCCATATGGACATCATCTATTGTAAAGGGATAGAGTGTAGTTGCATGTTGGGGGATGGGGCAGATGAGTGGTGGTGTTCCTGGGTTTGGTGGTGCAGCACTGGTGGGTGGGTGGATTAGAAAGGGCAGTTTAAAATCCCCAGGGCATGTAACTGTGAATCTTGACATTCCATGGGTCGGGAGAGGGTAATATCATGGGCCCTGGGGGCCTGGGGGGAAGGGAACTGTCAAGATCTAATGGGGTGTTTGGTGGTTATGGGGAATGTTTTTCATTAACTTATAGTAATGGACACAGGTCATGGTAAATATAATCAAAATTATTAAACTGTATCATATAAATTGTAAACTATACTGTTAATTATTGACAATGTTTAATTGCTATATTTTGCTATCTGTATAACAGTTATAACAATGCTAAAATCCAAAAAAGGGGGGGGGGTTAATATGGGGTGGGGAAGGGGGTTGGTTTGGCATCTGGGAGTCTCTGGCACTCTGTGTGTGACTTTGCTGTGACCTAAACTTCTTTGAAAATTAAATCAAAAATTGGGAGACAATGGGGTTTGAGAGGGTGAAGGTGTCACGGCACACCAGACATCTGATAACACTGTGATAAAAGGAAGGAAAGAAAAGAAAAGAGAAAGGAAAAAAAAATGAATATATGTATATATATATATATATATTTAAAGGCATTTCCTTTGCTTTTTTGCCCATTTCCTGAATGTCCCAATCTGCTAATTATAATTTATTTTGTTTTGTTTTTTGTTTGATTATTTGTTTTTTTTTCCTTTATTTTCCCCTGAGTTTCCTTATGTTTGTCTCTTGCATGTAAGCTTATCATACTTGTTTCTTTTTCCTAGTAAGTGTATTTGATGATTTTATGGACTACATGTTAATGGAGGACTTGGATCACAGAATGGTTATAATGGGTACTGCAGGGGATTATTGGTGGGGTGTGTCCGGGAGGGGGGTTTCATAGGAATTAGTTCATCCGAATATACATGAAAGATATACAAAATCGTTCAAAAGATCAAAAGATGGGGCATGGTCACGATGGGTGGACAATTACAGAATAAATGAGGGAATCTGAATTCCTAGCTTGGAGGCTCTGCCACAGTCTCCAAGGGAGCATCAATAGTCCTCTGAGTGCAGGGACAGTGTCTGTCAAAAGAGGATGACCCACTGATTTGTTCTTTTTATTGATGACTACCCTTGTGAGTCTTTGCTCTTGTAAATGAGACTTAGCCTGCAGTTATGGGATGCCTAAGGGTTGCCACCTGAGAGCCTCCTTGTTGCTCAAATGTCGCCTCTCTCTAAGCCATACTCATCATATGATTGCATTACCTTCCCCCCAATGTGGGACATGACTCCCGGGGATGAGCCTCCCTGGCAACGAGGGATTAATACCAAGTGCCCATAGGCAACACAACTGCAAAAAGACCTTGAATTAAAGGGGGAAAACGTAAAGACAAATGAGTTCAAGTGGCTAAGAGACTTCAAAGAGAGTCCGGAGGTCATCCCAGAGGTAACTCTTACGCACACTTCAGTAGGAGCTCTTAGAACATCTAAGTGCCTATCACCCCACACAGAGGGTCTCCTGAGAGCGCTGGAGAAACCCAGGTCCTATATAAGTGGGGATAGACCCAGAGACTGATGCCTTATCAGTGGGCTCTATTTTGGAATCTGTGTTCCTAAGAGTGAAAGAATTAGACTTAAATAAGTCCTCCCTGCACATGGTTCATCAGTCCCTTCTATTCAATCCTATATGTGATGCTGAAGTTTTTAGGTATACTTCCAGAGACTGGAGCCTTGGGCCTACCTATGTGCCAGTTGTGTGTGGAATCTCGGTGGTGCTGCAACTCCTACCCTACAGCTCAATGGACTCATCCAAGTCAACTGGCAAGGAGACAACGATGGGAAATGGCCATTCCAGGGAATAGAGAGGGCCTGCATCTGCAGGCAGGATCATCCCACCCACCATATCCATGGGATGTAAGCTCGCTCTCACTTGGAGGTGGAGTGGACCTCACCATCCCAGTCCCCTCAGGATTGGGGGAAGAACTATGGACTAGAGTGTTCTTGATGGTATTCTGTTGTTCACATATGATGATTCTAGCAATGCAAGAAATTATAACAATGAGGTGGAGCCAGTGGCCACTTGACACTTTTGGGGCAGGGAGAGGATGAGCAATTGAAATACAGGGGCTACTTTGGGATTTGGAGGTTGCCCTGAGTACCATTTTGGCAATGGATGTAGGCCATTTTAAATCAGCACACACCGCTCAGAACTGTATGGGAGAGAGTGTGGTCTACGGTGTGAACTGTGGTCTATGGTTGGTGGCAAGGCCCCAGGATGTATAAGTCCATTGAGGGTGGTGGGCCACACTTGTGGGAGATGTTTTTGTGGGATGTGGTGGGAGGTGTGGGAGGTGGGCAACATGGGAATCCCAGTGGGTTCTGTGTAATATTTTGGGTAATCTAAGCACCTCTTAAAATATATTTATATATATATATATAAATAACATTTTGTAAGCAAATGCACATATATGCATATATATATATCTCATTTTGCAAATGTTGGTATGTATTGTGAAAATTTTGATTTTTACCCACAATAAAAAAATTTTTTTTTTCTTAGCTTTGACCACAGAAATTCCTTTTTCACAACACTTTTGCAATTTTATATTTATTCAGGTTGTGTCCCACATTTTACTTTGTCTTAATAACTAGTTATTTTTTCTTAGGATAAAATGACTTTCTTTTCTTTAATAATAAAGCACATTCTATATACCATCCATAGTTAAGTTACCACAATGATTTTGAAAACTACTTCCAAGCAAACTTCTGACAACCTATAATTACCATCAACATTAAACAAACTTGTTAGAATAATGATTTAATTTGAGTATAACTATTTTTATAATTTTAAACTAATATCCATATTTATTTATTAATATACGTGCTTATTTAATTTTTGGCCATTTGAATAGAGCTCTTATAATAATCTTCATTTATCAATTTCATATTACCCTCCAGAGGTATTAAAATATATGCTGACACAGAACGAACAGACAAATACACAAAAGAATTATGACACACTAACAGAAACATAATGCTTACTAATTTGACTGATAATTTTCACTCCATTGGTATGGCTGTCTTCAAGCCCTCCATCATTTCACATCTTTGATTTTACTTTTTTTAAGATTTTTTATGGAGTCTGTATTACCTGTAATAAAAAAGCTTGTTCTTTGAAACACTTTTGTTCATAATCAGAAATCAGCCAGGACAAGTTAAACAGCATAAATACAGTTAAGCTCTAATTTAGCAGTTTATACAGATATTTAACATGTATATTTTGGATTACTACTCTTTAGGAGTATATTTAGGCTCAAAGTTCAGATTTCTGGGATAGGCCCTTTAATTCCTGTTCTTAATTTCTGGTATACCCAGTGAAGGAGTAATAAACTTTGTTTCAGCTGAGGAAGGATCAACAGCTGTACTGCTTTTGGTTACTGCCTTAAGTTCTCTTACAGCCTGGAGTGAATTGCTCTGTTGCTGCCTGGGTAGATTTGAGCAAGTCTGGGAAATATGCTGATATTGTTTCTCTGAGGGCCTTGAGCAAGGCGTGCTTGAAGATTCTCAACTTATTAATGAGAATACCATTTTTATGATATTTAGAATGGCATTCCTTGGCCCAGTGTAACCATCTTAGGCATTTTGGACACACACGAGATGGTATTGATTTATTTTTTCCCCTAAATGGAGCTCTTACACTAGTTTTGGCTTGGCAATCTTTATTCATATCACCTGTTTTCCCACATTTAAAGCAATTTAAATTACTAATCATAGGACTACGTCCCTTTAGAGCAGCTGCAAGTAGGTTCATGTTATAGGTATAAGGCCCAATGCTTTGGCATATTTTTTTTTCCTAGCACAGTAGGGTTTTATTTATTTATTTATTTATTTATTATCAAATAAAGAATATCAATAGAGAGAAAAAATTATGAAAAGGAACAAAATAGAAATTCTAGTGCTGAATAGTACAACAATAAATGAAACAAAAGTTTCCACAGGGAGGTTATAAAACAGATTAAAGTTCACAAAACAAACATTAAGCATCAACTCCCCCTTCTCAAAACACATTCTATCTCCTAGTAACCTATAGTCTATAGCAGGGGTTCTTAACATTTTTTTTATATAAATATATATGCATATATGTGTATTTGCTTACAAAAATGTTATATATATATATATATTTTTTTATTATGGGTAAAAATCAAAATTCTCACAATACATACAAACATTTGCAAAATGATATATAAATATATATGCATATATGTGTATTTGCTTACAAAAATGTTATATATATATATACATATATTTTAAGAGGTGCTTAGATTACCCAAAATATTACACGGAACCCACTGGGATTCACATGTTGCCCACCTCCCACACCTCCCACCACATCCCACACAAACATCTCCCACAGTGTGGCCCACCACCCTCAATGAACTTACACATCCTGGACACTTGGCACCAACCATAGACCACAGTTCACACTGTAGACCACACTCTCTCCCACTCAGTTCTGAGTGGTGTGTGCTGATTTAAAATGGCCTACATCCATTGCCACAACGTTACTCAGGACAACCTCCAACTCCCAAAGAAGCCCCTGTATTTCAACTGCTCATCCCCTCCCTACCCCAAAAGTGTCAAATGGCCACTGGCTCCACCTCATTGTTATAATTTCTTGCATTGCTAGAATCACCATATGTGAACAAGAGAATATCATCAAATCCACTCTAGTCCATAGTTCTTCCCACAATCCTGAGGGGACTGGGATGGTGATGTCCACTCCAACTCCAAGTGAGAGAGGGCTTATATCCCATGGATATGGTGGGTTGGATGATCCTGCCTGCAGATGCAGGCCCTTTCCATTCCCTGGGATGGCCATTGCCCATCGTTGTTTCCTTACCAGGTGACTTGGATGAGTCCTTTGAGCTGTAGGGTAGGAGTTTCAGCTCCACCTAGATTTCATGCACACCTGGCACATACGTAGGCGGGAGGCTCCAGTCTCTGGAAGTATACCTAAAAACTCCAGCATCACATATAGGTTTGAATAGAAGGGACTGGTGAACCATGTGCAGGGAGGATTTATTTGAGTCTATTTCTGTCACTCTCAGGAGCACAGTTTCCAAAATAGAACTCACTGATAAAGCATCAGTCTCTGGGGATATCCCCCCTTATATAGGACCAGGGTGTCTCCGGAGCTCTCAGGAACCTCACTGAGTGGGGTGATAGGCACTTAGATGTTCTATGAGCTCCTACTGAGGTGTGCGTAAGAGTGACCTCAGGGATGACCTCCCGACTCTCTTTGAAGTCTCTTAGCCACTTGAACTCATTTGTATTTACCATTTTCCCCTTTAATTCAAGGTCTTTTTCGAGTTGTGTTGCCAGTTGGCGCTTGGTATTAATCCCTCGTTGCCAGGGAGGCTCATCCCCGGGAGTCATATCCCATGTTGGGGGGAAGGTAATGCAATCATATGCTGAGTTTGGCTTAGAGAGAGGCCACATTTCAGCAACAAGGAGGCTCTCAGGTGGCAACCCTTAGGCACCCCACAACTGCAGGCTAAGTCTCATTTACAAGAGCAAAGACTCACAAGGGTAGTCATCAATAAAAAAAACACATCAGTGGGTCATCCTATTTTGACAGGCACTGTCCCTACACTCAGAGAACTATTGCTGCTCCCTTGGAGACTGTGGCAGAGCTCTCCAGGCTAGGAAATCAGATTCCCTCATTTATTGTGTGATTATCCACACATCATGACCATGCCCCATCCCCCGATCCTTTGAATGATTTTGTATATCTTTCATGTATATTCGGATGAACCAATCCCCACGAAACCCCCCACCCAGACACCTCCCCAATAATCCCCCGCAGTACCCATTGTAACCCTTCTGTGATCCAAATCCTCCATGAACATTTTGTCCATAAAATAATCAAATATACTTACTAGGAAAAAGAAATAGGTGTGATAAGCTTACATGCAAGAGGCAAACATAAGGAAACTCAGGGGGAAAAAAAAGAGAGAAGGAAAAAAAACAAATAATCATACAAAGAACAAAACAAAATAAAATATAATTAGTGGTTTGGGACATTCAAAAAATGGGCAAAAAAGTAAAGGAAATGCCTTTAAAATATATATATATATATATATATATATTCATTTTTTTCTTTCTCTTTTCTTTTTTCCCTTTTTTCCTTCCCTTTTTCACTGTGTTATCGGATGTCTGTTGTGCCATGACACCTTCCTCCTCTCAATCCCCATTGTCTCCCAATTTTTCATTTAATTTTCAAAGAAGTTTTAGGTCACAGCAAAGTCACACACGGAGTGCCGGAGACTCCCAGATAACAAACCACCCCCCTTCCCCACCCCATATTAACTCCCTCTCTTTTTTTTTGGTTGTTAGAATTGTTATAACTGTTATGCAGATAGCAAAATATAGCAACTAAACATTGTCAGTGATTTACAGTATAGTTTACAATTTAGATGATACAGTTTAATAATTTTGATGATATTTACCATGTCCTGTATCCATTACTGTAAGGTAATGAAAAACCTTCCCCATGACCACCAAACAACCTATTGAATCTCGACTGTTCCCTTCACCCCAGCCCCCCAGGGCCTGTGATTCCCCCCTCTCCCAACCCATGGAAAGTCAAGATTCACAGTTACATGCCCTGGGGATTTGATACAGCCCTTCATAATCCACCCACCTGTCAGTGCTGCACCACCAAACCCAGGAACACCACCACTCATCTGCCCCATCCCCCAACGTGCAACCACACACTATCCCTTTACCATAGATTATGTCCATATGGGTGATGGCTCAAAGCCTGCTCTTCTCTTACTCTCCTTTGTTAACCTATCTTTCAGACAATGGTTCTCAGAGACTGCTCACTTTCCTCAGTTCAGATCAGTGAGGTCATATTCTGTTCATCTTTCAGTGCCTGGCTTGCTTCACTCAACATAATGTCTTCAAGATTCATCCATGTTATTCCATGTGTTAGCACTTTGTTCCTTCTTACAGCTGAGTAATATTCCATTGTATGTATGTACCACATTTTGCTTATACATTCGTCTCTTGATGGGCACCGGGGCTGATTCCAACTTTTGGCAATGGTTAACAATGCCGTTATGAACATTGGTGTGCATATATCTGTTTGTATTTTTGTTTTCAGTTCTTTTGGGTATATACGCAGCTGTGGAATTGTTGGATCATACGGAAGATCTATTGCTAGTTTTCTGAGGAACCGTCAAACTGTCCGCCACAGTGGCTGGACCATACCGCAGTCCCACCAGCAGTGGATGAGGGTTCCTATTCCTCCACATCCTCTCCAACATTTAGTGTCTCCTGTTTTTTTAATAGTTGTCATTCTGATGGGTGTAAGATGGTATCTCATTGTAGTTTTCATTTGCATTTCCCTGATAGCAAGTGATGTTGAGCATTTTTTCATGTGCTTTTTAGCCATTTGTATTTCTTCCTTGGAGAAGTGTCTTTTCAGGTTATTTGCCCATTTTTTACATGGGTTGTTTGTCCTGTTATTTTCGAGGTGAAGGATTTCTTTTTATATGCAGGATATTAGGCTCCTATCAGATATATGGTTGCCGAATATTTTTTCCCTTTGGGTAGGTTGCCTTTTTATTTTCTTAATAACATCCTTAGAGGTGCAGAAGTTTTTAATTTTGAGGAGATCCCATTTATCAATTTTTTCTCTTGCTGCTCATGCTTTGGCTGTGAAGTTCATAAAACCATTTCCTATTACTAGGTCCTGTATATGCTTCCCTACATTATCTTCCAAGGTTTTTATGATTTTGGCTCTTATATTTATATCTTTGATCCATCTTGAGTTGATTTTTGTATAAGTTGTGAGATGGTATTCTTCTCTCATTCTTTTGGATATGGATATCCAGTTCTTCAAGCACCACTTGTTAAAGAGGCCACTCTCTCCCAACTGAGTCGGTTTCGTGACCTTGTCAAATATCAGATGACTGTATATGCGAGGATCTATATCAGAACTCTCAATCCGGTTCCATTGGTCAGTAGGTCTATCCTTGTGCTAATACCACGCAGTTTTGATCACTGTAGATTTGTAGTATGTTTTAAAGTCAGGTAATGTGATTCCTCTAACTTCATTTTTCTTTTTCAATATATCTTTGGCAATATGGGGCCTCTTGCCTCTCCAAATATATTTTGTGGTTAGTTTTTTCAGTTCCTTAAAAAGAATAGTGTTGACTTTTATTGGGATTTCATTAAATCTGTAGATTAGTTTTGGTAGGATAGACATCTTGATGATGTTTAGTCTTCCCATCCATGAACAGGGAATATTTTTCCAGTCTTCTTTGATTTCCTTTAACAGTGTTGTGTAGTTTTCTGTATATAAATCCTTTACATCTTTAGTTAAACTTATTCCTAGGTATTTGATTCTTTTGTTTACTATTGTAAATGGTATTTTTTTCCTGATTTCCTCCTCAGTTTGCTGGTTATTGGTGTACAGAAATGCTACTGATTTTTGAGCATTGATCTTATAGCCTGCAACCTTACTGAACTCCTTTATAAGTTCTAGAAACCTTGTTTTCAATTTCTCGGGGATTTCTATGTATAGGATCATGTCATCTGCAAATAATGAAATTTTTACTTCTTCTTTTCCAATCTGGATGCCTTTTATGTCCTTTTCTTGTCCTAGTGCTTTTGCAAGTACTTCTAAGACAATGTTAAATAGGAGTGGTGATAGTGGGCATCCTTGTCTTGTTCCCGATCTCAGAGGGAAGGCTTTTAGGATTTCACCATTGAAAATGATGTTAGCTTTGGGTTTTTCATATATACCCTTTATCATTTTCAGAAAGTATCCATCTATTCCTATCTTTTGTAGTGTTTTTATGAGGAAAGAGTGCTGTATTTTGTCGAATGTTTTTTCTGCATCTATAGAGATGATCAAGTGATTTTTTTCTTTCACTTTGTTTATGTGGTGTATTACATTGATTGATTTTCTTATAATGAACCATCCTTGCATACCTGGGATGAAACCCACTTGGTGATGGTGTATAAGCCTTTTGATATGTTGTTGAATGCGATTAGCAAGTATTTTGTTAAGGATTTTAGCATCTAGGTTCATAAGAGAAATTGGTCTGTCATTTTCCTTTCTAGTGGTATCTTTATTTGGTTTTGGTTTTAGGGTAATTTTGGCATCGTGGAATGAGTTAGGTAATATTCCTTCCACTTCTATTTTTTGGAATAGCTTAAGTAGAATTGGTGTTAGCTCTTTTCGGAATGTTTGGTAGAATTCAGCTGTGAAGCCATCTGGTCCTGGACTCTTCTTAGTTGGGAGGTTTTTAATGACTGAGTCTATCTCTTTACTTGTATTTGGGCTGTTGAGTTCATCTATTTCTTCTTTTATCAATGTTGCTGTTTGTGGGTTTCTAGAAACTTGTCCATTTTCTCTAAATTGTCATTCTTGTTGGCATATAATTTTTCAAAGTATCCTCTTATGATACTCTTTATTTCTGTGGGGTCAGTAGTGATATCACCTTGCTCATTCCTTATTTTATGTATTTGCATCTGTTCTCTCTTTTTCTTTGTTATTCTGGGTAAGGGTTTGTCAATTTTTTTGATATTCTCGAAGAACCAGCTTTTGTTTTTCTTTATTGTTTCCAGTGCTTTCTGGAACTTCCCAACTCTATTGAGAGAGATGGATGTGCAGATCCATCTATTTTGTTTACTTCTTTTTTTTAATTAGTATTAACTTTTTCCTTTCAGACATTTCTTTACTATTTCTCTCCCTCCTCACAATTCTAGCCTTCTAAATCACTATATATATATATATATATATATATATATATATATATATATATATATATACCTCATTTGTTTTCCCAGTCCATTGTAGGAACTCCATTTTTTCCCTCATACTCTATATTGCCTTCACAAGTTAAATATTCTTCTCATTAAGTCTCATTTTGCCCCTCTTTTAACTTTTATCAATATTACTATTATCCTTCTGCCTTCCTTACCTCTTTTGATTCCTTTGGCCCTAAACTTTTGCCTTCAAGGGAACATAGAAAGAAGTAAGGAAATAAAATAAGAGGAAAAACTGTCAAATACAAAACTTAACTCACATGCAGAACCACCAGCTAAATAAATCTCTAGAGCATAGAGAAAAGTTAATCAACTGAACACACCCATCAAGATAATATGATGACCAGAGGGCAACAGAAAAATACAAATGACTCTGAGAAACTGGAAAACATGGACCAGTCCAGTGCACAAAATAAAAACCAGGAAGCAATGCAGTACACCGAACAACTAATCAAAGCTATCCAAAAAATATCATGGACCAACTCTAAGAACTGAAGGAAGAGATTAAGGATATAAAGAAGACCCTGGGAGAACATACCGAAGAAATAGGTAACACGCCTAAAAAGGTAATGGATATGACGGCGAACAAAGACACAATTCAAGAATTGAAAAAGACGCTGGACTCACATGGCAGCAGAATTGAACAGGCAGAGGAAAGAATTAGTGATATGGAAGACAATACAGTTGAAATCAAAGAGATTGTAGAAAAGATAGACAAAAAGATAGAAAAAATCCAATATGGTCTCAGGGAATTAACCGATAATGCAAGACGCACAAACATACACATTATGGGCATCCCAGAAGGAGAAGATAAGGGAAAGGGAACAGAAGGAGTGTTGAAGGAAGTTATGGCTGAAAACTTCGCAACTCTATTGAGAGAGATGGATGTGCAGATCCAGGAAGCACAGCGCACCCGAAATAGTATAAATCCCAACAGGCCAACTCCAAGACATATACTTGTCAAATTGTCCAATGCTCAAGACAAAGAGAAAATACTCAAGGCAGCAAGAGAAAAGAGAACCATCACATACAAGGGAAGCACAATAAGATTAAGTGCTGATTTCTCAGCTGAAACCATGGAGGCAAGAAGACAGTGGTATGACATAGTCAAAACACTAAAAGAAAAAAAACTTCCAGCCACGAATTCTCGATCCAGCAAAATTGGGATTCAAAAATGATGGAGAGTTCAAAGTATTCATAGATAAACAGCAGTTAAGAGAGTATGTCAAGAAGAAACCAGCACTTCAAGAAATACTAAAGGAATCTCTACAAGTTGAAAGGAAAAAACAAAGGAGAGAGAGTTGGAGGAGAGTTTAAAAACAACTGAAAACTCAAAAAGAGAAACAAAACAACAAATGACATACATTAACCCAAAGAAAAAATGACTGAAGTAAGAAATTCGTTATGAGTAATAACACTGAATATTAATGGATTAAATTAACCAATAAAAAGACACAGATTGGCAGAATGGATAAGAAAATATGATCCATCTATATGCTGTCTACAAGAAAACCGTCTTCGGCCCAGGGATTCAATGAGGCTGAATGTGAATGGCTGGAAAACCATTTTACAAGCTAACAATAGATAAAAAATGGCAGGAGTAACTATTCTAATACCAGACAAAATAGACTTTAAATGCAAAACTATTGTAAGAGACAAAGATGGACACTACATATTAGTAAAAGGAGTAATCTCTCAAGAAGAGAGAACAATCATCAACATTTACGCACCTAATCGAGGTGCCTAAAAATACGTGCGGCAAACTCTGGAAAAACTAAGAGGAGAAATAAATTCCTCTACAATTATAGCAGGGGACTTCAACACACTACTATCATCATTAGAAAGAACATCTAGGCAGAGAATCAATAAAGAAACTAAGGCACTCAACAATACATTAGAAGATTTGGACTTAATAGACATATACAGAACACTACACCGAAATACAGCGGGATTTACATTCTTCTCCAGTGCACATGGAACATACTCCAAAATAGACCACATGCTAGGCCACAGAACAACACTCAATGAATTCAGAAAGATTGAGATTATACAAAGTAATTTCTCTGGCATATTTTTATATAATCCTGTAAAGTCCTTCCATTTGCCTTTATTGGACATAAAGCCTTTTTACATTCACTGTTATCATTATCAAAACCAACATTAGAATAAGCATTTTTTTAAAGATCAAATTGATTTACTGTATTGTTGACTACATCTGCCAGCCTTGCTACAAAATCAGCATAGGGTTCAGTATTTCCTTGAACAATTTTTGAAAATGATTGTACAGCCTGTCCAGGGGTGTTGATTCATCGCCAGGCAGCTAGGTCACACAATTCCACTTGTACAATGACAGTATCATCATATTGAGCTTGGTGAGGAATCCCAGCCTATTTGACCTGTTCCTAAAATTTGTTCAGCAGTAATAGGCACTAGTGGATTTTGCTGTTGATTTAATCGTGCTACAATATTAGCTTCATCAGCCCACCAAGTTTTAAATTGTAAAAATGCTCCTGAATTAAAAACAGCTTGAGCTAACAAATCCCAATCCCAGGGTATTAATCTGTTTGCTTGTGCCATTTTTTGCACCAATTCTTGAGTATAAGGAGAATTTACACCTTATTGAATGCATGCTTGTTTTAATTTTTTGATAGTTTTAAATGGAATAAGAGCATGTTCATATTTTACATCCCCTTGGGGATTGTTAGCATCTACTGGAATTTGAGTAACTGTAATTGGAAATGTAAAAAGAATTATTGCATAGCCTCTGAATTTCTTTCTCTACTTCCCTGTGGTATACTTTTCATAATTGAAGAGGATGGTGCTGGCACAAAAACAGAAACTTTTGGAGTGTCATCAAATGTTGTAAACAATGGATCAGTACATACCTAGTAGGAGGAGATGTTGGTTTAAAAGGCAATAAATCATATTTTGGTGTGGATGGCTTAATGACCACTGGAAAAGTTCCATAAACTCCCTTTTTCTATTTTTTCCTTTTTATTAGATATGAATTTATCTTTTTTTGCTTGTTCATTAATTTCTTCATATATATTTTCATTAAAATCATCATTAGCTTTTTCTGCTACAGTTTTAGCAAAAGCAATATTCATTTTAATATCTTCATTTTCATCTGACGGTAATGGTTTAAGAGCAATGAAATAAGATTATACAAAGATGATACATGTATGGGAATTATTTTTCCCCTTTGAGAAATTATTTTTAAATCTTTCATTACTAACTTCCATTGTTTCAGGTTTAATATATTCTGCCCTTGTGGCTGAAGCCAATAATAATGTTTCTGTACAAGAGAAATGAGTTCTAGTAACTCTAGGATTGACACAGATACACCTGTATTCTTTAACAGGGTCTTCAAATCTAAGGAATATTCCTCTAACCGAGTTGACTGATTACCCATTACCCTGATGATCAAATTATTCACTCACCATCAGAATGCAAGGACCATCTGACCCAGTGGTCCTTGTTTCCACAACATTTATCCAGAGAAAAGACAAGTCATGCACCACATTGGGAGCCATCTGTTGTAACTCATCGTGGAGGTAGATGGTGCTGGGAGTGATCCAAAGAAAGTTTGGGATCATGGACCTCACTCCATGTGAATGCAGGCAATTTTATTTAGGCTGAAGCTGTTTATTATACTACAAAGCTCATAAAAAAAGTAGGACGTTCTTCAATAGATTCTCAGCTTGTTACGTGAGAGCGCTGCCTGTTTCTGTGTTCACAGACAATCTTTCTTGGGAATTCAGACAACAACATCTTAGTGCTGTGTTCATTCCACTCTGCCTCCTCCCACTGATGTCTGCAGTATGCAGTGCTCTTGGAGACATTTAATAATGTTTCTCTGCCAGCAAGCATGCTTTTTAAATGCTTGACCCTTTGTGCTCTGGCTCTCAGCATCTTATCCAAAAAAGAATAAAGAGGCTTCTGTCTGGTTGAAAACTTTCCCACATGTATTACATTTCTTTGTTTGTTCCCCTGATGGCTTTTAAAATGAGAAGTGAAAAAATGACTGTAAATTGGAGACTACATTCAAGTCACACATATGGATTCTCTCTAGTTTGAATTTTCTCATATTCCATGAAGTTTTGTCTCAGATGGAAGCATTCCCATGTTCATTACAATGCTAACTAATGTATGAAATTTCATATTCAATGAGATTTAATGCATGGCTGAAGGAATTACAATATTCCTTACATACACAGGGTTTTACTCCTGCGTCTTTCTTAATGTGACTCTAGCTTTCCCAAATTCATGAAATCCCAATTGTTTCTCCGAAAGTTTAATTCTCAGATATCTCCTGAGGTTGAATTTACAAGAAAACTTCACACTCTTTACACCTAAAGGAGAGGTCTACCATGTGGGGCAACCTGGAAAAACTCATTGTCTTCATTCCTTTTTCCTTACATAGATTCCCTCATGCTTAAGCAAGCATGATGCAAATTCCTTAAAAGTGAAGTTACATTCATAGAAGTGTTATTTTGAGGAAACAAAGTTTGTCGTCAGAGAACATATTTTCCCAACTTTCTTACATTCTCTGCCTTCATCTTAGGAGTCTACTGTTGTGGAAGTGGATATAGCTTCACTCACAAAACATTTGTTACGGGTCCTTTCTGCTTTTTAATGTCCTATGTTTCTTCATCGTTTGTGGGATGCAACAAAAACAGGGCTTAGATGGAAATTTATAGCATTGAATGCATTCATTAGAAAAGAGGAATGATCCAATATCAATCATCTATGCATCCAATTTGGGAAGTGCAACAATATCTCCTTTTAATTTGTTCTATCATTCATGGCTCTTCTTGCTTCAAATGAGCATCACATCCAGTTTGTGACTTCATAACTAGGAAATGGGGAAGTGATACAGCACTTGATTGGTGATGGGACAAAACAACACCCCTTAAATCAATCCTGGATCTTTCAGGCTTCTGAAGGATAAGAAAGGTGCAGCTTCCCAAGATGCATGAGTAAGTTGGCCCCAGAGCAAAGGCCAAAATGCAACTCAGGAAATCCTGAACACTTTGTTTTAGACTGACTATTGTTGCTCAATGTTTTTCCTTCTATTTATTTGGATGAGATGCAGTATTTTATATTCTTTAAAGTTTACTGGGGAAATTATACATTGCTTGCTTTACAAATCTGCACTTATTATTTGTTATTGACTTGCCAAATAATGTATTTTAAAACAATTTATATCCTGTCAGCCAAGGGGGTGCTGATGGAAAATACCAGAACTCTTTTGGTCTTTATAAAGGGTATTTATTTCAGGTAGAAACTCACAGTTACCAAGACATAAAGCATGAGTTTCTTCCTTCACCAAAGTCTGTTAGCCGGTCTTGGAGGAAGACATTTGCCGACCTTTGCCAGCGTTCAGGCTTCTTGGTTTCCTTTCTTCCCAGGGCTGCATTTCTCTCTGGGCTCAGCTCCTCTGTGTCCTCCACAAGGTCAGGTGTAGACTATGAGGCTTTCCAAGCTTTGCCTCTCTCCACAAGGCCAGCTGTGAACTGTCAGGTAATTGGATTGTCTCTTTCCCCAGAGCCTTCTGTCCTTGCACATCAGAACTCGAACTTCAAAAATTACTCCAACTCTGTGCTTTGCCATGTCTTTTTATGTTTGAGACCCCAACCACCAAGGGGAGGGGCAAAACACTCTACCGACTGTGGTCCAGTCAATGCCATTATCATAACTTTATCATGCCCAGATTAACAGACAAGTTTACAAACATAATCAAATATCTATTTTTGGAATTTATAATGATATCAAACTGCTACATATCCATTTACCCATCTTATGCTATATATTATTTTATGGTGTATTTTAGCACTTTATTGATGTCCTAGGCCAAGGATATCATTATTACCTTATCCATTCAATAGTCATTTAGATATATGAATTTAATTAACAGATATTATTCTTCAATCCATCCTGAACCTTGGACTTTCTGAGACCATTTTCTTTCTGCCTGAAGAATATTATTTCACATTACTTTTAAAGTGAGTTACTGCTAGCAAACGGTATTAGTTTTTATTCATCTGTAAAATATTTGTTTCAATTATTCCTGAAGGATTGAGATGAATTAAATCTCATGCCTTCCACGATCTCCACTGTTTTTGAGAGAACCCTTAGGGTCAAATTTCTCCATTCTGTTGTAAATGCAATCAGTTCTTTGGAGAAGAAATTAGGGGCTTTCAGTTTTACAGCCTGCTTCCTGCCCCCCCCCACCAAACAGGCAAAATCTGTGCATGCTGGCTTTGGGAATGGGAATATTGGCACAAATCTTTGAGTTATACACCGGATTTTGGAGCTAAGATTTGGTGGAGAGAGCACAGTATATTGAGTTCTT